>CALNXI010001627.1:23290-114603 GCA_942486025.1 Porites evermanni | reverse complement strand
GGACGGACGGTCGGGCGGGCGGTCGGTGTACGGTCACGTGATTACCAAATTTTCTCGGATGGGTAGTTTACCACATTTTGTTACCCATGGTGCTCCGCTGCGCGCTTCGCGCGCGAGAGCTCCGCTAAAAATCTACCACAATGTCGGCGACCCAAATAAGGACCTTCCAAAAATTTACCATGACCAAACTAAAAATGAAATTTCTGTCAAAAGTGTCACATTATAACATAAACCTTCCCATGGCAATCTTTACATCCACTAACAATATCTCTCCAAATTCTTCGGAGAGCTTTTATATGGACTCGCCCTCCCCACCTCTGACCTCTATGGCCACTTCTCTGCGTTTTCCTTAAGGGCGACAATACGGCATCGGGCAACCCAGGCAGCAGTGTTATGCTCAACAAATGTCTAGAGGGGGAGGGGGGGAGGGGGGTTGACTAAGCCATTTTGGGCAGACACAAGCTCAAGATTCTCAAGAACACTACGAAGTCAGAACACGACGTCAGGGTACATCGAAGAACGGGCAAATAAGAGTTTTTTTACATTGAAAATCGGTGCCGTAAATTGTCTACATGAAATCAGTGCATATCTGAGAATTAAAATTAACAACAAAAAAAAAACTTTACATGACGACATCCCAGCCTGTCTTTAGGCTCACCCGTTCTCAAATATCCAGGGTTGTTTAAAGGCTAGTTGTTGGGACTGGCGGGATTTCTAAATAGGTAAAACCAAACATAGACGGTATGACAGGAAAGCTGAACACTTCAAAATCATTCGACTGCATCGGAACACACAGTTATTTGTACTCCAAATGCATAAGTCAAGTTTACTCTTATAAAAGTGTGAAAGCTGAACGCAGCGTCTAAGTGGATTCAGTAGTGTGCGAATCACTTCTTACATACAGTGTAATTCTTCGTTTTCACTGTCACGCAATAAACACGGCACACAACAATAAATTGGAAACCGTCCAGTGGAAGAAGCCAAGAAAATGAAATTTTATAAGACTAATATATAAACAATTTGTCCAAATCTCAGGTCTTTGTGGCCCATAGTTTCCGAGTTATTTGCCGAAACATTTCACGCACTTTTGTAGAGCTTTGTGGTCGTGGCTAGAATAGATGCTCTCAGACGGAGGTGATCGAGGAGGACTAGAAACGAGAGATGCTTCGGAGATCTTCGGCTCGTGAGACAAGATCACTGGCGCATCTCGCAATCAACTTACGTCGTCGGACTAGCAGAATTTACGATAAAGAACTTCGATCGGCGACGGAAATGTGTATGAGATTATTTTAAACTTCGCTGTTCCTTAAAAATGAGGAATCTTTAGATAATAAGAGCGTAAGGGAGCAAACACCTCAATTGCTAACATGGAATCCTCAGAAGGAGGTTGGCATTCCTCAGAAGGAGGTGTTTATTTTTAACTTGTAAATGGAATCCCTCAGAGGGAGTTTGGTATCCCTCAGAAGGAGGCACACTGTATTTATGTTTATTTGTAAATGGAATCCCTCATGTGGAGTTTAGCATCTCTCAGAAAGAGGTACACTGTATTTATATATAACTTGTAAATGGAATCCCTCATGAAGAGTTTGACATCCTCATAAAGAGGTACAATTTATTTATGTATAACATGTATAACTCCGCCACTGTAACTTGTAAATGCATAAATGGAATCCCTCATGAAGATTTTGGCATCTCTCTGCAGAAGGATATGCCTTTCACCCGAGACATTATTTCAAAAGTAACATAGAAGATCCACTGTTTATTGTTGTGGTAGGAATGATGTTACTTACAGTTACTATATGCACTACTACATTCAAGTAGACTATTCGGTATAATGTGTTAGAGTGTAGTTTGAAAGGCTTGAAAGTGTAGGGCTCAAGGAAAATCTATATGCAATGATTTTGAACTCATCAGTTTCTTAAAATGAAATCTTTCAACATGAGTGCTTAAAGACTGAAGCATAAACCTTAGTGGAATCCCTGAGAAGAACTTCCGTGGGTATCCCTTAGAAAAAGGTGTTTTCTTTAAATCTCTATATGGAATGAGTCGAATCCCTCAGAGGGACATGGCATCCTGCTGATGGGGGTAATTATTCTTAGCTTGTAAGTGGAATCCTTCATAAGTACCTTGGCATCCCTAAAAGGAAGAGTTTATTTTTAACTTGTAAATGGAATGCCTTATAAGGATTTTGACATTCCTTAGAAGGAGTTTTTTATGTATAACTTGTTAATGGAATACCCCATATTTCACTAGACAGGGGAAAGCCAGTGCACCCCCATACTCGAGGAATCACTGGGTATTAGACCAGGCCTGCCTTGTAAATGAAGCAAATTCAATGCCATGCAGGGCAGTTTCGTACATCAAACTACCACTTTTAAAATCAATAATGCTGTAAAGTAAGGTAAATTACCTTACTGTAAGTTACAGATTTGGCATTCCAAACTTCTCCAATCAAATGTTTACATGAGCCCTCCAGCTTATATGCCCATGGAAAACAACGTCCTAGTTATTTCCTGTCCGAAGTAAGATTATGTGCTTCTGATCCTGTACAAGATTGCATCAAAGGTGAATCCCTGTGTAATACCTGCTAATGGTCCCCAATGGCTGATACTTGCATTCATCATAGTTTGTTAGAAATGACCCCCCATAAATTTTACATATTGTGAAAGTGACCCCTTCCACCTGACTGCTGTGGAATCTAGGAATATTCTAGTTTAAAATCAAAGTTCACCTCATACTTTATATCCACATTTGCTTTTATAAGATCATTGTTTACTATTCACGCTTGTTACATTCAATTATTACTGCTTTGTACTGATCCCTTATCTGAAAATGAAACCCCCAAACCAATGAAGATTTTTATAATGACCCCCCAAGGAAAATGCCCCCTCTCCCCAGGTAATAAACAACCAGCTCCCAAGCGAGGAAAATACAAGTAAAAAATTAATGTCTGTTTCCACTGAACTGAAATATATGAAGTCAATCACATAAAATTTTCTATTTCCACTGTTTATTGTCTGCTAGATTTTACTTACGCACTACTGCATGCAAGTAGACAACTCGGTATTATGTGTTTTGTCTTTTGTTATATATTTATTTGTTTCCTTTGTTATTTAATTTTTGGCATTGGCAATTTCTGGATGCATTTTTGCCTGAAGTTAACGTACATCAATGTGGCTAAATTGCATGTATTAAGAGTTTACATGTATCCGCTATAGGCCAAGATTAAAATATTCAGGTTAATGATTCTCAATATAGGAAACTATCATAGTCATAAGAATAAGGGCTAGTATGCCTGCCCATATGTAGCAATATTTAATCCCTGTTGATTCATATTTGATTTGGACATGATTTCTTTTAAATTTAAACCTCGCATCTAAAATTTATTTAAATTTAAAAGAGTTTTATTTAATCCTTTGGAAATTTCATTTAAACTTCTTACGGAAATCCATTTAATCTTCGATTAAATTATGGTTTAAACTTTGACATTTTCATTTAATTCATTCTATCCATTTAAATTTAAACTTTGGAATTCCCATTTAAAATTTACTGAAAAATGTCTTTTAAACTGCTGAATTCTAACTTAATCCTTTAAATTGAAACGTTCACAAATTTCTTTTAAACTTACCAATGTAAATTATATTTAAACTGCGAAAGTAAAATTCATTTAATCTTCCTGGGGCGAGCTCGACTGGGATCACGTGCTCAGGTCAAATGGCAAGGTCACTTGTCGTATCCTCGGCTGCAATTTTTATCTGCAGTAGAAAGTGTGGACGAAGGAACGAAAGGAGGAGTGAGCGAATTACTAAGCGAAGCGTCAAGGCTTCTGCCTTCCAGCACCTCTTCTAATGCTGCTTCAAATTCCACTCGTCCAGCTGCGATATCACAAAAAACATCGACTAGTATTGAAAACTAGCTAGCTTTAATTTGTACCCTTATTCTTCTGATTGGTATTCTTCGTTTTAAATAAGAAACTCTTCTTCAGTAATTGAGCCCTCTGCGAAAGAAATTACATGCGAGTTTCGCATATGACTTCACCATCCTCTGTTTTGTTGTCCGATCTTAAATTGCAAATTTTCGCGCCTTCTTACCGTCATGGGCCAGGCCGCCCGTATTGGATCCAACCGTCCCAGTGTACGGTAGAGAACTATCTTAAATTCCCTAATCTTCTACAGAGACCCGTGGATGAACTCATAGATTGTTCACAGTCCCCTATTTTCCCGTAAGATCGTCGAGATCGAGCGCTATGCGTTACGGGTTGTCATCTTGGATGAGTGTCAAAACTACTTAGGGGGGCGGAGGAAGGTTTGGGAGGAAGCGAGAAAAATAGAGGGACTGTTATAACATCACTGCAGCTCGCGTTCAGGAGGCATGACAGGAATTTTACGCCTTTTACCATTCATTCATTAAGAAACTCTGCTGGCAATGAAAAACATGCCAGACACATTTAGCATTGATTTCGCGTGTTTACAAATATCTCCTTTCGAAACAGTGATTTTATACAGTTTCTGGGACATACCAAAGATTAAAACGGTCAAACCTCCCGATTAAAAGCCAAGCATTTCTGACAGGTACTCTTTCTTGTGTCGGCGTAGCGTTAAATTTCAGTTCGTTTAAGAGAAACGGTGTTACAACATTCCCCTGGCCGAGCTGCTTCAAAAGCATGTTGGCTTATGTGATTCATCCGCAAAATGCCTAAATTCCTTCGTGTGTTTGCGCAAGATGTGCCTTATGCTATTATGAAAGTGTACGTTTTATAGAAACGACGACTTGTCAAAGCCTTGTCAGTGTCGGCAACTTAAACTAAACCCGTTGTCACTTGACGCAAATTAACATCTATTGTCTAATTACCAATCAAACGCCTGCGTTGCTGGTACAACGCACTCCGTGAACGCAAGCTGCAGTGATGTTATTACAGGCCCTGTATTTTTCTCGCCCCCTCCCCCTAGAGCTACATGTATACATGATATCCGATGTCCGCCCCCTCGGTCATTTGAAAATCAAGATGGCCGCCATTAACTGTAAGACAAGCTATATCACAACCGCTATCTCACGGAAAATTAGGGGGCTATGAACAGTCTATTTCGCTCGGCATCCCCTGAGCACGCCTGAGAGTTTCGTTGATTGTCGCCTGCGGTATCGCAGCTGGACAAGTGGAATTTGAAGCAGCATTAGAAGAGGTGCTGGAAGGCAGAAGCCTTGACGCGTCGCTTAGTAATTCGCTCACTCTTCCTTTCGTTATTTCGTCCACACTTTCTACTGCAGATAAAAATGGCAGCCGAGGATACATGTGACCTTGCCATTTGACCTGAGCACGTGATCCCGGCCGAGCTCGCCCCAGGAAGATTAAATGAATTTTACTTTCACAGTTTAAATATAATTTACATTGGTAAGTTTAAAAGAAATTTGTGAACGGTTCAATTTAAAGGATTAAGTTAGAATTCAGCAGTTTAAAAGACATTTTTCAGTAAATTTTAAATGGGAATTCCAAAGTTTAAATTTAAATGGATAGAATGAATTAAACGAAAATGTCAAAGTTTAAACCATAATTTAATCGAAGATTAAATGGATTTCCGTAAGAAGTTTAAATGAAATTTCCAAAGGATTAAATGAAACTCTTTTAAATTTAAATAAATTTTAGATGCGAGGTTTAAATTTAAAAGAAATCATGTCCAAATCAAATATGAATCAACAGGGATTAAATATTGCTACATATGGGCAGGCATAGGCTAGGAGATAAAGGTGATATTTTGAGAAATAACCTACAATTGTAGGTTAAAAAATTTTAACCTGAATTTTTATTTTGACCTGTAACTTATCTACCAAGAACTTGCCTGACAAAACTCCAATGTAGCTGTTTTACTGTGCAAGTTTTTGGCTTTAAGTCTTTAATTAAGCTTAAGTGCTGAAAGCTTAAATGTTCACTAACAGCCCTATACATGCACTGAGTACCATGGACTTTCAAACTACAGGACACATTTATATTGAGTTGTCTACCTGCACGCTGTAGTGCATAGTAACACTAGTCCATCTATAGATAAACCTTGTACTTGTAATATGTCCTCAGCTCCCCCGCCTTGATTAGTTCATAAGCTATTTGCAGGTGGGAAAATAATGTAATTAGTTATTTATCCAATTTTCAATAAAATTTGTTGTTTTTGTTGCTGTAAAAAGTGGAAATAGCTTATACAATACAAGCCGCTGTGCTCTAGCAGACTGCCCGGTGGCCCATGGTGCCAAACTTTTGTTGCTGAGTGACAATAAAATCTTATTTTTTCATAGAAATTATATACTGGGCACCCTAGATTTCACAGCATCAGCTCATTGGGCACCCTTTAACTTTTACAAGACCACAGCCTCAAATATTTACTTGTATTAATTTTCCTTGTTGCTTAATTTTGAAACCATATCTCAGCAAAAGACATCCATCTGAGAGATTTCCATAAGGGATACAAAAATCCTATAATATCAAAATCCCTCTGGGGGATTCCATTTACAAGTTAAACACAAACACCTCCCTCTAAGGGATGTCAAACTCCTTTAATTTTAGGGATTCCATTTATAAGTTATACGTAAATAAAGTTTACCTCCTTGCGACAGATGCCAAACTCCTTTTCAGGGATTCTATTGACAAGTTAAACATAAATACAGTGTACCTCCTTCTGAGGGATTCCACTAATTTACAAGTTACACAAATATATAACAATTTTTCACCGAAGTGGAGGTGGCTAGTAGTGGATATTTACCAACACCGAGAAGCGGCGAGGTAAATATCCACTACTAGCCACTGAGGTGTATTTAGTATATACTAAAACAGTGAGATAATTGAGCACAAAAATGATGATTTTTAACCATTTACTGTTGCCAACGATTACAATTTTGGCACACGATGACTGAACGGCCGCGGTTGTTGCCTTTTCTTGGCGACAAATAAAACTTTTGAAGGCTTTTGTTTAGCTCTTGCGGGGAAGTTCGTTCAAAAGGCGTTGTGAATCCTTTTTGTATTTAAAATCATTCTGTCCAGCAGATTATTAAATTTAGTTAAAATTAAGCTTATTTATGAACAAGTCAACTAAATAAAGTACCGCAAGACTTAAGCTTAATTTGCATTTGTAAACAAAAATCGATAAATTCAAGTCAAAAAGACAAAGCTTTACCTGTTCAAACTTCCAAACCAAACTTCGTCACCTTCTTCATGTATTTTGGGAATAGCTTGCTTGATTAGTTGTGAAATTTCTTAGTTTGTTTCGGCAGCAAACCGGGAAGGCATTTTGCTCACAACTTATGCGAGTTTGGCGTCGCTCGCTCGGAGGAACTGGAGGTGAATCAGTGAATAGTGCAGGATATTCACTGATTGAGTAGCCAATCAGAGCATGCGAAAAACACTATCCACTGTTTTAGTATATATGTTGTGGTTCAATTTTATCCTTGGTTTAAATTTTGTTTCCCTTTGTTCTGGGGTATGGTAATGTATGGTAATGAGTTTAAAACAAAAGGAAACAAAATTTAAACCAAGGATAAAATTGACCCACAACATATACCCCCCCCCCCCCTAAGGGTTGCAAAACTCCTTTTCACGGATCTTATTTAAAAGTCCTCCCTTATCAGGATTGCCATATCTCTTTTGAAGGGCTCCTTTTTAAAGTTTAAAATAAAATAATAGTACCTCCATTTAATCTGTCCCCAACTCTAGTTGTCAAACTCCTTTTGAGGGATTCTATTTACAAGTACCTCCTTCTGAGAGATGCCAAATTCCTTTTGACGGACTCCATTTACAAGTTATACATAAATAAATAGTACCTCCTTCTCATGGATGCCAAACTCCTTACGAGGGATTCCATTTACAAGTTATACATAAATACAGTGTACCTCTCTGTGAGAGATGCCAAACTCCTTTTGAGGCATTCCATTAATTTACAAGTTGTACATAAATAAAGTGTACCTGCTTTTGAGGAATTCTAGTTAAAAGTTTATGGCATAAATACAGTGTACCTCCATCTAAAAAATGCCAAACTCTTTTTGAGGGATCCCATTTACAAGCTATACATAAATACAGTATACCTCCTTCTGAGGGATGCCAACCTCCTTTTGCAGGATTCCATATTAGTAAATCTGAGGTTTTGATCCCTTACACTCTTAGTATCGAAATATTCCTTCTGTTAAACGAACAGCAAAGGCAGCCCAAGCGCAGTATGTGTAGGTTCGGGTTTCAGAGGTTATTTGGTCGGAATATACTAGAATTATTAGTGTATTATATGATGCCATATAAATGCAAAAATCTTAAAGATATGAAGTCTTCTTGTTTGTCTATCTGTACTAGTAGCCTTTAACATAACGAAGGTCGATATTTCTTGCATTATTACATGTGGTTCAAGCCCTTATTGTTCGAATTTTATCACATGTGCAAAACTAATGACTGTCCCCTGCGAGAGTGACGTTTTGTCGATCTGACGTGGTCGCCAAGCTCCAGGATAATAGTCAGATTACGCATCACGGTGAAGCGAGGCTGGCCAGAATCGATATGAAATGCAGCACTCCTCGCGCTCATGCAGCTGAATTTAGAAACTGGCGCTTGTCGAACAGGTAGATATACACTCTTCGGTCTGGCTGGTGGCAATTTTAGGGAGATCGGTCGCCTTGTTTGGAATTTATTGGCCTTCGCGTGGTGAGGGCTGGTTGGAAGGTCTCCAGCCTTCCCTTCTTTTATAGTGTTCAGTCCTGGATGGAAAGAAAGTCGACTAAACGGCGTTTAAACCGGCCATAGGACACAGAGTGGCTATGAACTAAAGGTAAGCGAGCTTCTTGAATCAATATTTTGCTTGATCATGATTTTTTTCTTAGCAAAATACGAAAAATAAGGGCCCGAATCACATGTAATAATGCAAGAAACATTGACCTTTGTTATCTTAAAGGCTATTAGTACAGATAGACAAACAAGAAGACTTCATATCTTTAAGATTTTTGCATTTATTTGGCATCAGATAATACACTAATAATTCTAGTATATTTTGACCAAATGACCTCTGAAGCCTGGACCCACACATAGTGCACTTGGGTTGCCTGTGCAAACAGAAGAGTTTAAAATAATTTTTATAACATTTCCCTTGCCGTTCGAAGTTCTTTATTCTTAAATTCTGTTAGAAATTACAAGTCCGACGACAAAAGGTGATCGCGAGATGTGCCATTTTGTCTCACGAGCAGAAGATTACTGAAACAACTCTCGTTTCTAGTCCTCCTCGATCACTTCCTTCTGAGGTATTCCATCTAGCCACTACCTGGACAGAAACTGTCCACCAATATGGCCGCCGGAAATCAACAAAAACATCTGGAGTTCACTTTTTCTATAAAAGCTCTTCCTTTTCACTCGAGAGCTAGCATACGTGCGCATAAACACATCCTTTAATACGTGAAATGGTTAAACTGCTGAAAATCAAGAGGAGCAACTTTTTTCAATGAGACAGCATTCCTATTTTGGTGTCACGCACTGTGAAAACTCGGAAGTTCAAATTGCTTTACTTTAGAAATGAAACATGCTTCAGGGCCGGAAACTTGTGCAAAGACTTATTTTCTATTTATCTTCAAACTAGTGTAAATAAGAATTCGCAAGCCCTCGCTTTCTTGACTTTGCAATCTGACGACGACACTGTGAAAATCATCAATAAGCGTGAACTTAGAATTTGACTTTGAGGAGGCTCCTTCAAGGACGATAATAAAACTTTGCTTGGGATAATTTTGTATTTAATGGTGCACAATAGTGATGTGTTCGCGTGTAGTCAACTGTATTAGTTATTGTATCTCAGATTATGAAAAAGATTAAATCATACGCAGTTCGACTAAATAAAGACGCTCTGAAGAACTTACCAAGTGCGCTGCTCCAACCAAGGAGGAAGCAGTATTTTATAGTTGAATATTTTATGGTTTTTGCTGTCCACCTACTCAGAATGGATCACTGAGGACTCACTGAAGCTAAGAAAGTAGCAACATTGTCATTAAGTCCCAAAAAGCACAGTCCAAAATCAAACTATTTCTGCAGACGAATACTCTTGATAATGGTGACCGACTGATCGTATCTTCCTCCAGAACAAGAAAAAAGCAGAACTTACAGGCCGACTGTTCCAGTTGCCCGAGAGCAGCCTTTTATGTCCTCTGACTGAGAGGAGATGACCGATACCAGTAGCATCTAAAACAGAATAAGCTTAATGTACAACAGGAACGCTTAACAATTCAAGAACATTCATCAATTTCATCGCTGAAATTCGCTCTTCGACGTTTAAACAACACTGCAAAGGCTCTTGGGAATGCAATTGTTTAGCCTCCACGTCAGGCAGTCTTCCAAGGGCTTCGTCACGCATTCCTCCCCTGACGTGTGGGAGGAACGCGTGCGTGGATGGGAGGCCACGTAGCTGGCGGGATTAGCTGGTGTTTCCTGGTTTTGCGGTGACTATTGTTGGTTCGCTTTTGTGTTGTGGTGTAGGTATTGTTCAGTGTCTTTTCAGTCTGTTATATTACGTCATTTGGTGATTGCGCCCGTCCTCAACACCAAGAAACTACTACGGCGGAGCCGCGAGAAGATTCGGAACAAGTCAAATTAAAATCGACGTATTTCCTTCGAAGCTTCCTCCCTCTCAAAAATTGAGACTTAGCGGATTGGATTGTACTTGAAATTAAGTAAGTTGTATGAAAGCGAAATCTTTAATTGTTTTTTTCTGCCAATATTGTATTTCATCTAACTATCCGTGTAGGGTCCAAAGCGAAGAAAGTTTAAGTAAATCCCTTAAGCTTCGCATTCTTTAATCCAATGTTATAATTGTCTCAGGGTCATGATATAAACACTTAAAAGCGGTCATTTTTCTAGATTCAAACTTAACACATTAGGTGAACTTGGAAAGATCTAATGAATGCCAAGTCGCGTAGGAGCGTTAGCTACTTTGATTCGGCATAGGAAATTAATTCTTATACTAAAGACATTAACGCCGAGCTAGGGGCTACTCTGTACTTTTTCAGTTATCATCATTGACGCCATACTATAAAAGTGGTCCAAAAACTTTTTCTAACATCGCTAAATGTGCCCTTCATTCTTTTTTTCAAGTATTTTTATTGATGCTGACATTCATCGTCTGTACATTGTTTGCTGATGACTGGTTTTGCTCCTTCTTTCATATTATTGCCGGGTGGACTTTCAAAGCTGGTCAACACATACGCTTACTGTAACAATCCCCACTATATTTCATACACACCACAAATAATTAAATACACAAATAATCCCATTGTTTCTAATGTTCCGGCTTTATGACCTTCTACATGTCACTCCAGGGGAGTAGGGCGGTACTCAACAAATTTTCATACGGGAAGGCTTCGCCCCGAGGTCCAACCGCTTACCCTTTTATATACCAATGTTCACGAAAAAGGTCCCCTTCCGTATACCTTCTATTGACAAATGGTACCCCTTTCACGTACCTTGTTTTGAACTCTGCTTCTTTTTTAACTGCTGTAAATGCACTGTCTATTAAGTAGGAATCAATCAAAAAATAGAACGTTTTCTCGATTTATAAAGCCAATTTCATCTCTTAACCCTTTAGGGCTCTTTCACAGACCCCAAATAACAGATTTCCCTGCCCTTTCATATTCCTAAAGTCTGAAAAAGGTACCCATTTCGGGCGGAGCCTCCCGGTATCAACCCATTATAGGGAGTACCCCACAAGAGCTACGGCTCTCCTATCTTTATACCTATTATATCAATGAAGAGAAAAGTCTTATTTTATAAACGTCGAAGCGGCTACAAAGTCACACAGCTTGTCAACTGAATATATAGTAGCTACTATTATTTATTTTGGGAGTCAAAACTCATAGTCAAGCTCAATATCGGGTAAAGTAGAAAACAAGTGAACCTTAGCATGGGATGGTCTAATAAGGCCTTCCGTGACTTTTGCACTTCAACCTTAGCAAATCAGTTCTAATTCCTACGCGGCTCAGCGAGCGCCCGCACAGCAGGGTGCAGAGTGAGTTACATTCGGAAAGCAAGTATCAATACCCAGCAGTTAAACGGTATTACATAAACGTCAGCTCATTGACCAATCTCGTTCCCAGAGTCCGCGTTGCTTTGGCAGACAATCCTCTTGGACATATGGGTTTCTATTAACTTTACAGTGAAACGACTTCAACCGGGGCCACCTAAGGACTTTCAGCCAATCAGAAACCGCTCCTTTCACAAAGAATTGGGCGTGCGGACCTCAACGAGACCTGTCCTATTTTTTCGGTTGGTTAGCTTTGATCCTAAATATTTTCACCATTTAGGATGGTGTGTCGCATACACTTACCATCTTTGCTGTGTGGCTGACTTTTCCAAATATACAAGCTGCTTATACATTGAAGGGCAGGCTATATGTATTGCTCGCTAAGGGGTATAAAAGTGCCTTGTACGTATATATGGGGAAAATATTGCAGTCTCCTTACAAGACGTTGTTTGAAAATATCGCACTGTTTTCTTTACCGCTGAATGGTATTTTCTTATTCCTACAACTAGAAGTCATCTCTCTAGATCTGGATCCAGAAAATTCATTTGTAAAAAAAAGGACAAGTTTTTCTTTAACAGATCGAAACAACATTGTTGCGTTCAACAAGAAAAAATATCAACGGCCGGGCCGGGTAGCGCTGGGCGCTGTTTTTATCAAGAAGACACGGAGTAATAATCCCACCAATTCAAACGGTAACTCAAACCTTCTAAACCTATCACGTTATTCAAAGACAGCTCTCATAATTACTCCTTTACTTCTCGCTCGCTGTGAAAAAAGCGTTTTTTCGCGCATCCCCGAAAAAATATAATGAGCGATGTGCTCGATCGCGGGATTGGAAAGTATGAGGTGAGGTCCGCACACCTATTTCTTTGCTAAAGAAGCGGTCTCTGATTGGCTGAAAGTTCTTAGGTGGTCCCGGTTGAAGTCGTCACACTGAAGATCTGCATTAAAAAGTAATCGTACAAAATCTTGTCAAAACCAATACTGAGCTAACCAACAGTGACCTGGATTCAACGTTTCAAAAACTGATTCGGACGGTCATCTTCAGCCTATTCGTCAACACCTAACAGTCAACAATCTTCAGACAATGACATCTGTTTTCCCTAAATTTAGTCTAAACCGTGCCTACGTAATACATAGCCTAACTTAAAATACCCTGTTATTATAACTACGCACTTAATTGCTAACTTGATCTTAATTTCTTAACTTTGAGAACTCTTTTAGAAGCAGTGGCAGATAGTTGTCTTATTCTTTTAAGCATTTTTAAGTTCAATACGTGTTTTAGAACCCGAAAAGTCGCTAAATCGGATTTAATTTTGTTCCAGCAACTTGATTGCAAAATGAATTGATAGAAGTGAACATCTTAAGGCTGGTACCCACTTTAACAATACATCTCAAGTTTCCTTTCGAGTCAGACGCGATAAACAGGTCAGCAGAAGGAGTCTCCTTATAATCTTGATCCAACTTTGTGATTTGATCTTGAGGAATCCTCAGATTTTCCTTGATAATAACCGCATGTTTATCTTCCATGGAAATCTGTCCATGTCTTAATTGCGTTTGTAACACAATAGTTTCATCAAGGCCTAGAAGTATAAAGTTTTGCCAGTCTTTTTCATCCTTTTTATTCACCTGGCATGCCAAAATTCCGTCTTCAGTCATTAGAATAAAAAGTTCCCAGCTAGAGGTTTTTGTATTCTTTTTATAAAGACTAGCCTTCATTTCCCGGGGTACAACAAAACCAGGCTTCCAGTACTGGACATCTTCTGGTTGATTGATCTGGTCCGAGATGATTCCATTACGAATGCGCGTTAATACAAGCACGGTTTTCCCTGAAAGTAAGTGAATCTTGTAATCACAGGGGTATGGAAATCGCTGTTTACCCGTTATGCCTCGTGGTGGACAATCAGTAGCAGCGCTCGGTTGCTGAGGAAACGGATATGACGCCAAAAAGTTGATAAGGTCATCTGGTCTCACAACCCAATTCCCGTTTTCAAACCATGTAATAAAAACTTTTTTGGTGTCATGGAATGCTTTCTTCATGGCAATTCCAAGAAGCGACGTATCTTGCTCTGACTGAAACCAGGGGCAGCATATTGTTATGATAATCCCCTTCTCTGAAAGACACACATGAGATTATTAGAATTTTACCAAAATTCAGATCAGCCATTTATTTCCTCATATTTACTACATATTTGCAAGGAACAAATTTTCCTCTAGTGCAGAATGGCCCCTAACAATACTTGGTTAGATTGCTTGTCTGTTATGTTTTTACACGGGTAATATATGTTCAAGGAAGGGTTCCTATTTGACCAAGTTTGTTCGTTTGTTATAACCAAACAAAATTGTCTCTTCTTTGTCTTGTTAGTCCCTTATCGCTCCCCACTGCTGGGGTCGTTTCCCAGGTCTCTCTCTTAGCAGGTCTATCTTCGTAGCACGCCCAAAAAGGTGCGGGGGGGGGGGGGGGGAAGAAGGGGCCACTGGGGAAAAAAAGTCCCAATAAGTTTAAAAAAATTTTCTTTTTGTAATTTTTTTTTTTTTTTTTTTATAAAAATTATATTTTTTTTAAAATAAAAATTATTTTCATAAAAACAGCTTTTTCCGTGTCATAATATTTTTTTGGGATTAAACTACATTTTCCCGGCCCGCCCCGCGGGAAAGGGGGGGCGGGGGGGGAAATTTAAAAAATTTTTGGGGGGGGGGCTTTAAATTTTTCTTTTGTTGATTTTTTTTTGGCAGGGGGTAAATATTTTTTTGGGGTAAAAGGGGGGCTTTTATTTTTTTTTTTTTTTGTTTTCCCCCCTTGGAATATTTTTTTTTTCGTCCCCCCCCCCCCCCCCCCCGCGGGGGCTCTGGCCCCGTTGCCCCCCTTTGGGGGGTTCATTCTGGACCCCCCCCAAAAAGGGGGGGGGGGGGGGGGGGGGCATAGAGGGTCCACTGTGGAAAAAACTTCGCAATGATGTATAAAAAAATTCCTTATCGTAACTATCTTTGCATTTTTATATAGAATAGTAAGCTTCTTATAAGATAAAAATGCTTAGCTCAAAAGGCCAGTTTGCCAGGCTTAGAACTGTTTTTGGAAATTGCAAAGCCTTTAGAAAAACCGTATTTTTGGCGTGATGTTTAACCGATAACGCCGTTGATCACTTGACGATCGGTGGCGATAAGATATATTCACCGATCATGTACCGCCATCATGATCGCAGCAACATGTCAGCCGATAACGAAGGCGTATGGTTATGATAATCCCCTTCGCTGAAAGTGGAGAATAGAACTTTAGAGGCTTTGCCGGAAAATCATACCAGCTATTCCCAAGATACTTAATTTTCTTTTAAAAGAAAATTAACCTATTTTCACTTCATATACACAAAATAGGAATAATTTAAAAGCAACGGGAAAGGACTGAAAGGAACATTTCGGACCATTTAATACTTAGAGCCACTAATCGTGAGGTAGGTGCTAGTCGGCCATCTCAAACCAGTACCGCAGAACAGCCCTTATTATTTAAACCATTGCTGGGATAGATCACTTGTCTGTGCTGTTTTTCCCGGAGTGGTCAATCGATAAAAACTGATATCGATTGTGTCGATCAATAGGTAGAAATCGATGACACAGTCGTTTCGTTTAGCGATTTATCTATATAGATTTTACCGATTTCATTGCTTTATATCGGTAGATACATCTGTTCTTCTGTTCATCCAAAAATTAAAACTGATTTCACGCCAACAGTTAATTTGTTGACAACTGAGTTGCAATTGAGTGTCGAAGGGTCAAACAATTTATTACTTTCTTGCTTTTTTTCAAAAAAAAAAAATCTTACCTTTTCTTAAAAACATGGTTTAAAGTCTTCTGATGGCCGATATTAGCCAGGTTTGTAGGCGCCCAGTTTTTCACGATTTAGATCTGCCACCCTTTCAAAATAACATCAGTTCCGCGTGTTAGTTACTTCCCAGAGTAGTCAATAGATAAAAATCGTTAGCGATCAAGTGATTTTTGTCGATTGATAACGGAAACCGGTTAAAATCTATCTAGGGAAATCTAATGTTTAGCGTGAATTTCAGGCATTCCTTCGACTCTGGGGGATGTCTGAAATTCAGGCTGGGAAATCTTTTATGTATTGAGGTTGTATTTCTCTTGATACTTGCCTGCAAGAGCTGCGAATGTAATTAAACCGAACCGTTTTTGTTATTATCAACAAAAGGCTTTGGAGAGAATGTTTTGTCTGTAATAGTTTCCACATTTCTTATTTTCATGTTTGTTGATCAGTTGTTACTCATGGATGTGTTTCTTAGCTGTACTATCTAACTTACGCCAAAAAACAACTTGTCGGACTTCCATAATCATGGAAAATCGATAATATCGATTTGACACAGCAGCTTAGTTTATCGATTTTCACCGATTTCCGTTATCAATCCATAGAAATCACTTGACTGCAATCGATTTTTATCGACTGCCTACTCCGGGTGTTTTTGCACCCTTTAAGTCGATTAAAGTTTCCCGTGGGCCAAGCATTCCTAATTCCTCGCCATAACATGCCCCACGATACAGGATTGAGTAAGCCTTACGTGACACGATATTTTTGAGTAAACCCAATTTTGGCATTATTTGCGGCCAACGATCAATAACTTGTCACGTTCTCCAGCAATTCTACTGTAATGTATTTCTTTTTTTGTTTTGTTTTTAACGTTGCGTTGATGTCGTAAAACATCATTCTTGTCTTAATATAACAGTTTAATGTAGGTAATAAATGTATAGTCTGTTAAAACACATAAATGAACAGTTTTTAAGCTAATATAAATCACTTTGATCTAATTACAATAACTTTAGTTATAAAAGGAGTTAAGAGTTGAGGGCATGTCGCTGGTCTGGGACTAGTAAGAGTCCTTCACGGATGGTGGGAAAGGCGGTAAATGGGCGCATGCTAAAGACATTTTGAGAATGAAAGCGTGTTATTAAAAGTTTATATTTAACAATTATTCAAAGAGTGCGCGTTGGATATGACATGTTATATTCCTAGACTTTCGCTCAACTAAACAAGGACAGCCATTGGCTGATTCATGGTCACGTGGCCTTGACTAAAATCAAATGTATCCCGATCGCGATACATTACGCAATGCACCCCCCGTTCGGGATACATTACAGCACGTGGTCAAAGCATGGTGGAAAGTGTCGTGCCAGAGGGCGGGAAAAACACTGCCAGTTTTCTTTTTCGTAAATGAACACAACAACACAAACATGAAGCTAAAAAGCTAAAAAGTAACGATTTTCCAAGTTATCCCAGAAACGAAACAGCAGCTAGTGGAGGAAAAAGATGCAGATAATATAACGAAAGTAGTTTGTAAATCATTCATTCAGTGGTTTTGAGAAGTAAATTTGTGTTCTTATAAGTACCGAGAGGACTGTTTTGATTGCTCCGCTTAAGCGTATTCTTTGTTGTTGTTGAACTAAGTACGCCAATGTGAAAGTCTAGAAATGCAACAAAACACTTAATGTCAGGTCCCTCGGGAAACCAGTTAGGGGCTGACCATTTAACTCTCGAGGGGGGGGGGGGCTGATTTTGAGAAAAAAATTCCTGCAAGCGCTTGTCGGAAGAAAAAAATTGCATGCAGCACAAATGTAATAGAAAGCTTATGGGGAAAAAAGGGAAAAAAATATCCTGACCACCAGACTGCTAGGAAAAAAAAAATTCTTGGTGACCAGAAATCACCCACCACACCCCTCAAGAGTTAAATGGTCGGCCCCTTAGTTCTGTTTTCCCTCGAATCCTGATGTTTCCCTCGACTTCGTCTCAGGAAACATCAGGACTCTCGGGAAAACAAAACTAACTGTTTCCCTAGGGGTCTGACATTAAGTGTATAATATACCATGATGGCTAAGCCAATCAAAAAGCTATAATTGCGTTATCCAATGATTCAGTTTTTAATAATACGAGTTATAAGCTCTGAAAGTGATAATTGAGTCATTCTACCTACTATAATTATTGAAAAACCTCTCAAACTAGGATCATTGCAGACTGCAAAACTGCACCCGTATTTTAGCCTGTTTGAAAACGTGCGCGAGAGCGGTCAAAGGCTTAGTTCTCGCCCGTTCAGAGTGGTGTGCTCCTATATAGAAACCAGTTTATAGTTTTCTGATACAAGCACGATAAGAAGTTGAAATTAAAATTCCGGGTGTAAACCAGTGTGTGTTAAGAAACTTACCAACATTCCTATCTGCAATTTGTAGAAGCCTCAGGTTTCTTTCTTGTTCAAGTACAGCCTGGATTTTGTCAGCATCAGCAACGAGCACGCAATACTTCAGCGTGTTGTGTTCAAAATATGATATCACGTCGTTTATACCAGAGCCGTTAAAACAATCAGTATCAGTACCAAGGTTCAGTAAGTCGCGATGTCTGTTTATCAGCTCAACAACAGCTGACATGGCTTCTGGACTCGCATCCCATCCGATGATCGACAGAGCTGGTAAATAATGAAAGTAAAACAAACCGTTATTTCCGTTCTTTACGTTTTAGTGTAGGGGCTATGTCACGAGGATATTTCTTCTTTTAAGGTCTATTCTGTGCTTAAGTCATTACTTAGTGCCTTCACCATAAACAAAATGCTCCCTTAGAGTTGTGCAGTAGATACCAAACAAATTTCATCAGGGAGCACTAACCATAACTTTTTGGGTGATTTTAGCAGATACTGAGCATTAAAAATTGAAAAAGTTGGCTCAACGTTTTCAAGTTTCAATCTGTGTCCATCCTTGCCATCCTTTGCGACAGACCAAACAGTTTCAATGCTTCCGAATATAGTCTTGAATAACAAAACCCAGGATTCATTATTTTTGGAACTCAATTGATGTGAAGACCAACCTCGTTCCTAGGGACTTTGAGGAAAAGCCCCGAGGAGGAGGCTGTGTGAAGACAAGTTTTAGATTTTTTAAAAGATAGCCTAATAGAGAGTCAAATAAAGGGAGTAAAGAAAGGCTTTCACCCATACGGCGAAAACTGCCTTCTTTGCCATTGTGAAATGGTTTATAGCCACTCGACGAGGCGTTCTGAGATATATCACTTTGAAAGGGATCACTTCCAACTGAATGATCGCTTTCACCTAGTTATATTAAAAGAAAAATACAGTCAAACCCAGTGCGGCCCAGTATATAGCTGTCACTCTGTATATAACGGTCCGTGACCGGACAACTTACCGAAAATATCGCCATACTTCTGTACATTTGACCTGTATAAAGCGGTCACGTTACTATTTCAAAAACTAGTGCGAGGGTTTCATCATGCAGGGTTTCCAAACTCGACAAAACTTTTATGGTTTTCGACTGTTTGGAAACCCTGATGTAACCCGATTGCACGGGTTTTTGAAACATCTTCCTGATCTTCTCAATCGCGCCTCAGGAATAAAAGAAAATGGAAATATTTACGAATTTTTCACATGTTGTTGGCAAGTTTGTTGTTACGAAAAATTGTATTGTTATGGCGATTTGTCATTTCAGAAAGGGTGCGAGCAATGTTATCACAATGCTGTGGATGATTATAAAATCAAGGTTTAATTTTGAAGTCTTCACTCTCTTCTGCAATGGCTTTATCACGTTTTCGGCAAGTAAAATCAGCCGATGAAGAGGCCAATTTGCTGGAAAGTGCCGTGCCAAAGTCCACGCGTTACAAAGATAGATGGGCCTATGAAATATTCGAACAGTGGCAGAAAGAGAGATTGATAAAGGTACCCAATTTTGAAGTCAGTGGTTTATTCAAAGATTACGAGTTTCATTTGGTTCAGTCGCTGGATACATCTTTGACGGTGATGAACGCCTTGTCTTTGAATTACTGGCTTTCTAAGTTTGTGTAAGAGGCAGCGAAATCTTCCCCCGTAATATTGACGGCATCCGTCGAAGCCTTGCAGAGAAAAAGACCGGTGATGATTTAAATTTGCTGAGTACTTTGGATAACAGGTAGAGTTTTGGTGGTAATTAGCCGCCACATCTTTTCTGTAGAGTTCACAGTGCCCATTTTAGATTCTTGTCTTTCTTGGTTGTACTAAACGTTAACCATGTTTCTTTTCTGTTTTCTAGGGTTTAGAATCTTTCGTAAAGCGCTTGATGCTGAAATGAAGGATGGAACAAGGGCTGGAGTCACTCTTAAAAACAAGAAAGAAGAGAAGGTGCCGGTCACAGAAAATGAAGAACAAAAGTTCTGAGAATTAGGACCTTCAGGTTGTAAGTCAAGCAAATCATTGCTCCATACAGTTTATTATTATAACGGAAAGTTATTTGGGCTTCGCGGCGGTAAACATAGAAATATAACTGTAGCAAATTTTGATGCTGGTTTGAATTTAATTAGTTTCGAAGAAAACGTAGTGAAACCTTTTCACGGTAATCTTACTGATTTGAATACGAGCCACGTGTATTAAAGCACGTTTGTCATCCTTTAAAGGAGAAACACGAATGTTGTCTTGTTGAAATATATCAAATGTATCTCGTTTTAGTGCAAGCTTACTCTAATGAAGTAACAGTGTTTTACTTTAAGTCAAATTCTAAGCGTTTTGCTTTTGACAAACAACCTGTGGGAATTAACATTGTCAATAACATACTACCGTCGCTGTGCAAAGAAGAAAGCTTTAAGCGCAAGACTAGCCACTGTCTTAGAGTAACTGGTCATTTAAGTATGAAAAGATTAGTGAAGTTACGTCTGCTGTAGCCTCCCACGCAGGCGTTTTTTAGGGGAGCTTGTCTTTCGTCCCCATGAAAAACGAGCTCCCCTAAAAACGCCTGCGTGGGAGGCTACGTCTGCTGAGGTTTTTGAGGTGTTGGCGCCCAAGTGCAGCACTAGCAATGAAGAAATCACTAAAGACACAGAAGGTACTGTTCAAACTGGTAATTCGGTTTGTGATCAGTTTATGGCCTCTGCCTACTTTAAAAGAACTGTAGGTAGGTAGGTAGGTAGGTAGGTAGGTAGGTAGGTAGGTAGGTAGGTAGGTAGGTGGGTAGGTAGATCCTTTATTTAAAACTCTGTGAAATCTTCAGTAACAATAGCGTAAAAATCTAATTACAATTAATTAGACTAAAAACTACCGACATACTGTTTTACAAGACTGCCGAGTGAGAGTCCGACGACTCGAATAGATGATTGATTTGCTCTTTGAATTTCCTGATTGATTTAATTCCTCTCACATTTTCCGGTAAAGAGTTCCACAACAAAGCACCGCTGTAACTGAAACTTCGTTTCAAGTAGTTAGTACGCGGCCTGGGCAATGTCATGAAAGGAACTGCGCAAATCATAGTCAGTGCTTCGTTCGTGAAATAGGTTCTGCAAGTACACTGGAGCTTGTTCATTTAGAGATTTAAACATCATTATCGCTTTATGCTTCTTTCTCCTTATAACTAATTTGTCCCATTTGAGTCTATCAAGAAGCAGGCTCATAGTTGAAGAAGCTAGTCCCATAGTTGCCCTTTAAAATTACTCTATAGCTGCACGGTTCTGTAATTTTTGTAACTTGTCACTCAGTTGATCACTTAAGCTGTCCCAAACGAGGCTATAGTAATCAAAGTGAGGTTGAATCTAGCCACCGCGGTAGATTGGGAGATAAGGGGCCTGCAGGGCCGCCCGGTTCTATAAAACGCCCGTAACAACCAAGGGTATACGTACGTGCACTCGTAACTTAAGTGAGTTGCATTAAATCACTTAAGTGGTCCACTTAGGAAATTCACTTAAGTGGTCGCACTTACGATTTTCGTAAGTGTTCACTTAAGTGTCGTTTATGCAACAGAAATTGCGGGAGTTGCATAAAACGTTTTTTTACGGGAAAAATAGCACGTAAATTTACGGGACCTATGTAGGTCCCGTACGGTTACTGTTTTTACTAAAGTTAACGAAATCTTTTACTGAGAAGTGAAAAAAGTAATTTTTCTTCACGTAATTCGTTCTAATGCGCTTTGTTAACCTCTGATGTACACTTTAAAGCCGACGTTGTGAAAAAAAGAAGAAGAATTATCATTTTCAGTAGACATTAGAGAAAAATAAGGATTGCTGGCAACTTCATTTTTTTGAGAGGCTTAAAAGTATTCGAAACGACTTAAAACTTTCTTTACACTCACCGATGATTAGCTTAAAAAAAAAAGAGTGACAAAATAAAGTACTATATCAAAGTTACGTGTGCCTTTAAGTGAGCCCGTAAGTTACCACGTAAAACAGTAACTTACGAGAGTGCTAAGTGCGTTTCATGCAACACCCGTAAGTGTATCCATAACGGATTCGTAAGTGACCTACGTAAGTGGGCACTTAAGTGTAGGTTTTATGCAACCGGGCCCAGCTGATAAGTCTAAGGGCACCTATAGCCGAAGTTCCCTTCTTACACAATTCGTTAACATGATTAGACCAGGAAAGCCGATTGTCGATAATGAGACCTAATGATTTTGCGTGATCAACTTTGCTGATAACTTGGTCTTCTAGTTTGATGTTTATTTCGTTATATGGCTTTCCGCAAGAAGTTTCTGGCGAGAGCCAATAACCATAAACTCGGTTTTCGCAACATTAAGACTAAGCTTATTGGCTTGTAACCAACAGTGAAGGTTCAGTAGTTCTGAGTTAGTCTCTTGTTCAGGGTTAGCTAGAGAGGAACCAGAAATGCTAATATTTGTATCATCTGCGAACATTTTAGCGCATGCTGTATTAAGGCTGTTTGGAGGATCGTTTATATAGATTAAGAAAAACAGAGGACCGAGAATACTGCCCTGTGGGACTCCGCATCTTAGTTCGCTTGCACTGGACAATGCGCCATTAACATTTCTGGCTCCTGTTACCTACGTAGGAGGCAAAGAATCGTGGGGAACCCAGAACAGGTCCATAGTTTGCAAGTTTTACAATGATTGTATAAAAATTAATAAAAACAAAGAAAGATAATATCAATGAAATCAATGCAAAAATTAAATGTAAAAGCAAGGATATTGTTATCTAAAAGCTGGCTATTGAAGTACTGAATTCTTCCATAAGGCCGTTGTGCTGATCAAAAACACTGTTGAATTTCACTGATCCAGTTGCTCGTAATGTTTACGTACCGAATAGTTTGAGTTAAACAGTTAATTTGGGTGATTCGTTTAGCGCTTCTAACTCAGTAGGTAGCTCACTTACTGTACAAGGTTTCCCGATAAAAGACTCACTCGGAAGGGTTCGCTTGTAAATGGGTCTCTCGCATGGTATAGTTCATGAACTATACCACTTCCAAAATGTACTCATGCCATCTTTTACTGTGGGCTAACCATCAACAGCGTTTACATTCGTATGTTCATGTTTGCATTCGTATGCTTCCACCGAAGATAGAAGCTTTGAGTGCTTCGAGCTCCTTGGAATGTACTCTGCTGAAGTCCGCTGATCTATTCTACGCATACATTTATCTTGCGCACGCAATGATCACGCCAGAGTGCGATTTGTGCCAGAAGGAAAAAGCAATCCCATTTTACAACTGGGCTTGGCACAGGCAGCCCAGTAATAAATGAGAATGAAATGAAACTATAGTACTCAGAACAATGCATGGATGAGTAACATAAAAAAGCCGAATAAACTGGATAAAAGACCACATGCAGTGTCAATAAAAATAGAACATTTAAAATAATGGAAAAAAAAATATCATTGTAAGCGCAATTCGCAAAACAAATGTCCCATTCAACTGTCAACTGAATTCCGCTCTCAAAAATCCCTGACTACTGTAATTTTGGGATTCAAATATTCTTCGTCGTGACTCATCCAGTAGTCCTCGTCGACTCATTTTGCCTGGTCGAATCATCCTCTTCTAGTCATCGCGTCTCCTCGAGTTATCCTCGTCGAGTCATCGTCTCGTACGTTGAATCGTCCTCGTCGAGTCGACGTGCCTCATCGAGTCTCATAGAACCCATAGAGTCATCCTCGTCGTGTCATGGAGTGCCATTAAGTCGTCCTCGCCGTCGAGTTTTGAGGTACCGCTTGGAAATTCGGGGTCTATTTATTTATTTTTGAGCGTCGGTAGAAAGATGACTCCGTTCCCAGAAACCGTAAGTGATCCCATGCAAGGATCCGACATAAGCCACGCAAAGGAACAAGCACGGCGCTACGCACTGTGTATGCCTCGTTCTTTAAGGAAAGATCCGACATAAGCCAAGGGAAGGAACTTGCACAAGCACGCGGCACTCTGTGTATTCTTCGTTCGTAAGCAAAGATCCGACATGAGCCACTCGAAGGAACAGCGCCCTACACACTGTGCATGCCTCGTTCTCTATAAGCAAAGATGCGACATAAGCCACGCGAAAGAACATTTGCGCGCTACACACTGTGTATGCCTCGTTCTTTAAGCAAAGATCCGATATGAGCCACGCGAAGGAACAAGTGTTCTACACATGGAAACCGGGCTTAAGATATAACTGAACTTTATTACACTGAAGGGGTACCCACCGACTAATTTCTGTAAAATATCTGTTCGGAGAAGCAAATATTGCCTAGAATTTTCTGTTACTTGTGGACAGCTAAAAATTTCTTGATGACCGTCCCATTCACGTACAGTGAAACCCCGCCTTACGGCCGCTTCGTTATTACGGCCACTTTTTTGGCCGCTTGGCAAAAACCGCCATACATTTTCTTGTAAAAAAAAACCTCGTTAATACGGCCACCCCGTTAATAACGGCCAATTTTTTTGGCCCATTGGTGACCGTATTAACGGAGTTCCACCGTGCAATTTTCGAAGGTTATCTAATAAATTCCCTACGATTTTCTGAACCTTAATTTTCACATTTCACTTCCCAAGTTAAGCTATTTTTCGTAAAAAAAAAGGACACCTAAAATTTTCGGATTCAAAAGTGAGATAGAGAGAGGAATCAAAAAAATAAAAATGTCTCACTTTTGTAATACGTCAAATTTCACCTAAAATTTTAAGGAAAACAATATTCAAGCCCTAGTAATTCCAAAAAGACTCAGTGGTTGCCCTAGGATGACCGAACAGATACAAATTTTATGGCTCCTCTTAGAATGTATTTCTAGAGATCTAAAAATGCTCTGCATAGCCTAAAAAAGGTTTCAATGTATTTGGGAGAAAACCGTCGTTAGGTGCCGCGTATTTCAGAGATCGTTGTCGCTACGATTGCTGTAGAGTAGTTTCCATATGATCCCTTCGATCGCTGAACATTTTTCTGTGCAGCGATCGTAGTGATCATATGGAATCGAAGTTTGTCCAGTTGCAAATTCGCAAAAAAACTGCCTACATAACGCTACAAAATTCAACATGCAACTGTTTGTTGCAAGCTTGAACCCTTAATGAGATGCATTTGTCCACTCGACAACTGGATCTCTCCACTCGTATCATGTCGACAATATTGCCGGACAACCCTCTCTGAGAAGACTAGAAAGTCTAACCATTTGCAGATGTCATTACAAAGTCAGATCTTTCTTCGCAGTCATTTCAAGACCCTGAGTATTGGTTGACCGTGGTTTGAACCCGCGACCTCCGCTCGGCAGACAGGCGCTTTCCCAAATGAGCTAAGCAGGCGGTGGTTAAAAATGAAGGCGGAACAAACATTATTAGATGTTTAGTGGTTAAAAATTACTTTCAACTTAACAGTTCAAATACTGAGTGTAAAATTTGCTAACCTTCATTAGTTTCCTGTGGCTGTTTTGTGAACGACTTCGTTCCCCTAGGTCTAGCCCCTTGACTTTGGATGCCAGGTCTACCAATGTCTCTATTACTGAATTCTGGTCCTTTCTCCATTGGGGGAATATTTGTCCCTTCCGTAGAGGCGAGCTTTACGTGTGAGGAGTTCAAAGGGTTTGCAACCATTGTTGATCCTATAGCCCTTTGATGCCCAGCCCCTTGGCTTCCGATACCTGCTGGGCTGATTTCTCTAGTTTTGTAGCTTTGATCCTTTTGTCCATAAGAAGGAATTTCCAGTCCTACGCTAGAACCGAGAACTGCCAAGCCTGTAAGTGAAAACAATTAAACACTGGCACCTCTAATTACTCTAAATGCATTGCCAAGACTACAGGGGAACAGGGTACGAATTACCTCCACCGGATTATGATGGTTGAAAGAAAAAAGAAAAAACTAACAAGCGACTGAAGACAAACTGCAAACAAAAACACTGAAGTCGATGAAAGGATCGTCTTGCAAGTAGCTGTAAGTTGTATGTGGTCAACCATGCGTCCCTGGAAAGGATCGACCTCACTCGTGAAAAAAGACCACTGTTCCTAATTAAAGCTTTGCTCTCTCCTACTTTTATTTGATGAATAAACAAGCGAATTGACACGAGTGGCAACTGCCGAAGCGCAATGGGCTCAACCATCCCCTATCCCTACTCACTTGTGTTTCAGTGATCTAATGTCTGGTTGGGGAAAATATAATAAATCATAAGATGTATAAGTAATAAAAGCACGCTTTCCTTGAGTAATTTTCCCAATATCTGAGGAGCATTTGTTTTCTTCCGCTTCTATTGGAATGGATTCAGCCGTGGTTTTTCGTCTGGCCTTCGAGGTTGGGTCTGCTTTTATTGGCAGCTGATATTTAAATTTTTCACCATTCTTGTCTGGATCAAAAAAAATGCATCAGAGCTTCCACGTGAATTTGCCTGTGTTTTTCGCCCCAGGAAAAGACGAAGCTTTTCCTGCCATCCAAATATTCTTCGTTGAACTGTACACAGACAATTCTTCGGGCCCACGGCGAGATAAATGATTGTTCTTCCTCCTCTTCGTTTTTGTAGTTGTCATCTGCTCCAATAACAAGATAACATTGCCTCCTACCAAAAGAGGATATCCTTTAGAGAAACTTGACCTTGTTTTTGGGAAGACTGGTCACTGTTAGATCCAAGTAGCATGTTACAGTAGCCGAATTTTAAAAACGAACGATGAATACTGTTATCATGACATTATGGCTGCAACCATGAACGTGTACTGAGAACAAATCAATCGGAAGCAAATACGAATCATCTGTTTCGCACCGAATTCATGACAGCAGGAAGTAGCTATTGATTACAAGTCGAAATAACTGGACTCAGGTTATTAGTACAGTAATAATAGCCGAGTTAGAGTGATTTTACTAATGCCATGAATAAACAATATTTTTCAACTCATTAATATTTCTTAAAAAATACAAAGAAAATTTTAAAGTGTTTAATTAGTGTTTGGTAATCAGATGAAAAACTGCTCGGTTTTGCATCCTTAATTTCTCGTTCTAAAATCTTTTTTTTTTGAGAAGTAATATCGGGCATTTGACACAGATGAAACTCCTGGAAGTCCGCCAAAAATTCTTCCGCTGCGCGTCGTATTTTCAGCTCTCTTCTCAGTGTTTCATCTGGTGATGAAACGCAGTGACTTGTCGCATGCATGATATATTACGTAACAATTAGCTCCAAATGGTAAGGAGTAAACAAAAGAAAACAATGAAATTCATTTAAAGTGTAATATTGCGTATTATTATTCATTCAAAATATTTCTCCGTTTCTGATTGGCTAAAACCACACACATATCATAACCAGCTACTGTTGACCAAATTTGGAAGAATTTTGCCATATTGAACCGATGACGTCAAAATTGAAGCGAAAGTTGTAGATTATTGAACCGTTAACCGAGAAAACCTGGAGACGAGGTTGAGTTGTTTTGTTAGCAGTGGTCGTATATACAAACAACAAAATTAAACTTCTTCACTAAGCACAATAAGACTAATATAAGAATTCTACGTATTTACAATTACAACAATAAAAATTCTTATACACAGTACATCATTATAATATATGTGGCTTAAAAACACACTTGTGACTTTTTAAAAGGGTCAATGTCATGAATTGATCTCATTTAGTTTTCCAGGGCATTCCACCGAATAATTGACTTGTATGAGCACGATTTCTTGACCACATCGGTCTTAGGCCTAGGCAACTTAAAGGTCATTTTCCTTCTGAGATTGTAGCTACTTACATACTTTTCAAAAAGACAGTTCATAGGACATGGTAAAAGATGATAATAAGCCTGATGCGCTAAAATTAATAATCGTTTCTCATACGTAAACTCTAAGGTATTCCATTTTGCAGCGGCAAGAACCTCTTGGCCTGACGTACACCAATCTAAGTTAAATTTTATTTTTGCCGCTCTAACAGTATAGATTCTAGGTTTGAGAAAAGTACTTGACCACAAGAGCCCCAAACTAACATTCCATACGTTACAGAGGGCAAAATAACCCCAAAATAGAAATCAGTTCTCGCCTTTCTAGGCAGGAAACCGCAGTGCTTTAATAATAAGTAAGTTCAACTTCTGCGTAAACGACTTCGCTATTTCCGATACGTGAAGATCCCATTTAAGAGCATTGTCTATCTAGCACCTAAGCATCTTGTAGAAACAATCTCCTCTATAGTAATCACCCATCTTAATAGCTTGTTTTGGCCCAGTCAGTAGCCCACGTCTACTGAGCAGCATATACTCCGTCTTGGTAGGTTGGGGATCGAGTGAGTAATTTGTTAATTCTTGCTCGTTATAAGACTGTTATAGGGGCTCTTGTTTAGCAATGCAAATCAGTGTGGCGCATTTCAGTCACAACACACCAATTGCTCATGAGTGCGTACAACTAAACGGTGTCACATTGATTTCCAATGGTTTTGTGAGGGTCTCAATGGGAGTTTAGCTTTGAAGGTTGACGGTTAAATGCTGCCCATTTTGACGATTGGTTTAAATTGTAGGGCTTTTGACGGATGAAGGTTATCAAGGAAATTTCATCTAAGGAATTTTAAAGTGAATATTTATAATTTTTGTATTTTTAAGATCTAAGTTCACGATTTTGGAGCTCGTTGTGGTCTTTCACTAAGAGAGGATAAAACTCTTTATCCTCTCTTGCTTTCACTTATGAAACAATGTGAAATTTTTCCAGCTTACATAAAACATATAACTAATATAAATATTTTCAAAATAGTTGGTCACGAAAAAATACAGGTCATACAATAAGTTCACCTGTCATAACAAGAATAATACAGACTCTCGCACAGCTCTGTCATATTAATTACTTGGCAATAAAAAGAAGATTAAGGCTATTTTCACCCGGCTATACTGGATAGCTTTTCGTACCACACGGAAAGCTATCCGGGATAGTATGAGCACCTATCCGATATGTGACTCCCGATCCACTGAGAGATCGGCGCGGCCCAGCTTCGCTCCGTCACAGAAGTCGTGCCGAAGTGACCGTTCTTATGTGTGAACAGAAGCCCTATCCGGTATGATTTTCAGTCGTGCCAGTAACAAGCTATCCATAGCCTCCGGGGGGGATACTCCCTTACGTAACGTACGTAAGTATGTGCCTCCCCATCGGGTAGGGTTTTTGGGCCGTTTTGGTCTGAAAACGGGTTGACACTTCGCCCATTCTGGTCTGGAACCGAGTATGGTTTTCGAGGGAACTACGGAGTGTATGAAGGTATTTATCGTTTCTAATTCCAAATGAGCAAGAAAGAAAAAGAAATATGCGAATTCGAAATGGATTTGAAGAAATTTTTTGTTTGCCCTCCAATCTAAGTAATGGTAAAATAATTTCTGCGTAACGGCCAGGTCTGAAAACAGGTATGGATTTTAGAGGTCTGGTCTGAAAACGGGTGTAGAAAATTACATTTTTTGGTCTGAAATAGGGTCAGGATTTGAAGAACTGGGCGGCACACCCCCACCAAGAATCCCCAGAAGTATCCTCCCCCCCAGGCAATACCCTAAAACTCGCAATGCGTCCATTTGGTCCTCACCGAAGGAAACTCGCATCTTATATCGCTCGATTGGCTCGAATTGTTTCTCTTGCAGTAAATAATTGCTGGTTTTCAATGTCATGCCATTCACAATAGATCAAAATAAAAACCAAAACCGTTCAATTGATAAAGTCCAGAATCTGGGAAATGAAAGGAGGTACATATGCAAAGACCCTCGCCAAGATTCAGGTCAGAGGAATATTTCGTATACGACATATCCGAAGAAATGTTTTACCCAAACTTATAGAGATTTGTATGCAGACGCCATGCTGGTGCTCACCTGGATGAGCTCCAACATGGTGGACGGAAACCAACAGAAACATCTGTTACCGAGTTTTGCTACAAAAGCGTGAATTTATTCTTCGAGAAACTCATAAACATTAAAGTAATTTTTTTTCTAAAACATGAACTGTTTAGATGGCAAACTTTCCTGAAATAAGTCATTTTTTTAACCTACATCACAGATCTCTTTGCCGTCATGTAAATGCCGCGTCACTCAAAAGCTTAAAAATTCAAGCGTACTCTATCACAAAACCAAGGACCCTTTTGCAGCGAAAATTTGTATGAAAATAAGTTTTCAGCTGCTTTAATGCACTGTGAAAGTAAATTCTCGGTAGGATGGATAGTTTTTTAGTTTAAATTTTAGTGTCGTCATGTGAAAACCAACAATTATCGTTTTGACGGTTGACGCGGTTATCACATAAACTGACGGCTGACGGTTAACCCAATTGAGACCCCCTTTTAATTTTTTGTCCACTCCTGCCACAAAGATCTGTACTGTATCTTTGCAATTCAATGAAAACTGCAATAATAAGACGTATTACTGGAGGCGTTTTGAATTCTTACCTGTAGCTTTCATTAAAGCTCTGTATACCTTGGTATAACCGCGGCCATCGTTTATCGACAGACGTGACTCTTTAGCGTGAACGACGAAAATTGCGAAATCCATCTTTAGTGCGGGAATAACTTTCTCACTCAATTCATCCATTTCAGTTAGGGAGAAGTAGTGATGCTCCACTGTGAAATCGAAACCAAGTTTGTCATGCAGCATCGGTTTGGAGGAGTTTAGTAAATCCTCGATGACACGGAGTTCGTAGAGCTGATCACAGTTAAAAAGATCGATCTTTCTTTGCCTTGGCATATATTCTCGTTGCTAGTGCGTGACACCGGCCTATTCTTATACCTTGAAAAGGTGTTTTATAAAACAGTGTCCGTCAATTTAGCCACAAAGCGACAGCGTCTCTCTTCACTGACTTTTCCAAGAAACCCAAGGAAACAATACCTAACATATTAGCACGCATGAAACCCGGGGCTGTGGTGGTGGTGGGGAGCTAAATGCTGAACTCCAGGGGAAGGGAGTGAGTAAAGAGGAGTTATTTGAAGTTTCTAGAATGCGTAGCATATTGGTCTCCAGCAATGGGACGTTCGGTGTCATCAGGTAGCAATCTGGTCTCCTTATGATTCGTTACTCTAGAACTGCTAACTTTCGCTAAATTAAAAACGAACATAAAGACTGAGAAATATCAACTTCAAACACTAATAAAGGGATACAGCTTTGTATTGTCATACAACAACTTCCAAACGTTTGAAATGATTTTTCTCTGCTCTTCAGCATGGTAATTTAAAACTAAAAAACCATATTAAAGAAACTGAGAAAGTAGGAGTCGCTTTTAGAAACTTTTGTCTAGAAAAAGCGCTCTGTTTGGTATCCTTCGTATGACTGAAAAATTCGTCCCGATTCTCTGGCGATTCCGAGCATTTCAACTCAGATGGGACGAACTGTCTGAATACTATTCTTTTTACTCGTCCTTTCAGCTTTAATTTGCCCATTTGAGCTGAAGTTGACTGATTGATAACCCGCGGTGGATTTCGTTTTAACCGTCAGTGCAGTGAGAACCGGTGAAAAGGCCCGAGAAGTCCGTTTATAATGCACAGTGTATTTTTATAACTCCTAAAAGTGGAATAGAGGTACATTGACTCCAAAGAAATAATTGGATTTATTATTTTTTCATTTTTACATCAGCACTATTGATATAAGAGTATATATTAATCGTCTTAAATTTGGAGAAAACAATGAAGTTAAAAAACATCTAAAAATGGATTTTTTTGTTCTTATAACTTTCACTCTACTTTTGGTGCTAAAATAACTCTTTGACTGGGAAAGTTACCGGTGACGGTCGTCATCGAACCTACAATCTACGCCAAAAAACCTTTCAACACCTTTCCACTTCCCTTTCCCTCTGCAATGTTAGGATGTGATTGCAAAGTTACGTGGCTACAACAACATTGCAACATTGCATTTCCTTCGATTTTATTTGTACGTTGCAAAGTGATGGGGGATTCGATAGAGTCTCTTGAATGTACATAATATTAAAGGTAATCAATGTAAACAAGAGAGAATGGTCTTTCTCTTGATGTAAATGGCTCCCCAGGCAAAAGCTGATCAGTCTCAGTGATGTGGAACCATATTTGAACCAATAAAACAGCCCCAGCAAATGAAAATCCTTTATAACAATGACCCTGGTTGAGGTCATTGTGTATCTAAGGTCTTCCCCAGCAAATGCCCATTCCAGTCCACGCTGGGAGTTTATTTCACCCAGTGGGTCCAAATCAGCCTCCGATAATTGGATTACATTGGCCCTGGCTAAGGGTGCCAAATTAGCCCCCAAAAATGGACCCCCCAGTGGGTATTAGTGCTTCAGCTATATGTACCACTGTGACACTGTGACACATCCTTGATTGCTGATAAACTCTCCATTTAGCATTTTGCACGTTATTTAGCTAAGACTTGTTCACCGAGTTTGTAAGTTGATTTCTGAGAAATAAGCCCTCTTATTAAAAAATATCCGTAATCCTTTCTCATAGAGTGGCTAAGGTTACAGGATCTTACAGGGTGCTAGTGTTGCTTTGCAAAATTAATGTTCAGAATGTTGCTAATTTTTAGTCAAAAAAGCACCCAGCCGCGTGATGAATCGTTCGGGGAACGCGCAATACAAGGCCGGTCACATTAATATTGATTTCCAAGTCCTTAGTCCAAAGTTGTGTTGGTCTTTCATACTTGTTTGCACATACCCGGCCATAAACATCTGTCATAAATATTTGCAATTTAGTTGCAATCACAATGAGACATATCACAGGCAGCGTTAATTTAAATTCTTACCTGTATTTTGCAATAGAGCTCTGTAAAACTTGGTATAACCGCGACCATCGTTTATCGAAAGACGCGATTCGTGAGCGTGAACAACAAAAACTGCAAAATTCATCTGCAGTTCGGGGATGACTTTCTCAGACTCAATTACGCCATTTCAGAAAGGGAGAAGTAATGATTCTCCACTGTGAATCGAAACCAAGTTTGTGATGTAGCATCGATTTGGAGGAGTTTAGTAAATCCTCGATAACACAGAGTTCGTAGAGTTGATCGCAGTTAAAAAGGTGGATTTTTTTGTGGATTGACATCTTTTCTCTTTGCTAGAGCGTGAATCTTTTTCTTAGCTTGAGAATATGTTCTTATAAAACAGTCAATTCAACCACAACGCGACTGCGTGCTTTTCCAAGAAAACTGAGGGACTGTGGAATGGTTTGCATGTTAGCCGGCATGGCACATCTGGGGGGAATATACTGAACTCCAAGGGAAGGAAGGGGAACAGATGAGTGATTTGGGGCGCTTTCCATTTACTAAAAACTTTTGAGTAACTTCCATGACGGGAGAGGCCCATCGAATGAAGAACGTGTTCCATTTGACACAAGTTCCATTTTTTGATGCTCGTCAACAAAATTCAAGATGGTGACACAGATATCGCCGTGAATAGCTTGGAACTGGTGATTCCTTATGAAAACTTGTAAATGGAACATGCATTTCCACTGGAAAGTTTCCAACGGGTAAACAGGACTACCTTTACAAAATTCACTTATTTCCGGGAATTTTTCAGTGGAACGTACGTAAAACGTGTGTTCCATTAACACCCCAACTGAAATTTCTTGGTTAATGGGAAGCGCCCTAGCAATGGGACTGGTCTCCTGCTTTTGATTTGTAACTCTAGATCGAGCTGACTACCTGAAGACAAGTTTTGCTAAAAATTAGAATAATGATATAATATTAACTGTCAGTAAAATAAATGTCGATGATTTATATCAACGTGCAGCTCTGGATTATAATTATACACAAACCATGTTGACAGTACTGTAGTCACGGTTAACAACACTGAGACTACACTCGCCCCTCACCTAGATTCCACTTTCCTACTATAGCATATGACTCCTGGATTCAAACCATGATTTATTAATTTTAGGGGTCCAAGGGGCGTTTGTTCTCATGACTAAGAAACTTAACAAAACTAAATGAGAGAGTTTATAAAAAGCAGAATATCTAGTCTATCCCTAGGGGCGTCTAGAGATCCATCTTCGATGTCAGAATCCTCCTTCAGGGTCGTTCGGTGTTGTCATCGCTACCAATCCTTACTAGGCTTTGAATTTGACATTGAGCAAGATGCAATGCGCAAACCCTTGTTAACTACAACTAAGAAACTGCGTAAATTGAATGATTTTACTCCTTTTAGCTAATTCCTAGTATTTTGACGGGGCGGTTGTCACTGGGGCGTCTATTAGACGGGGAGCGTTTGAGACGGGCGTAAGAAATGCCAATTTCAGCATTAAAACACACCCTACCAACTCCGCGGGTATGGTCAGCACCGTTACACTGGCTGGCTTTGTCCGGGCGATATGGCTGTATTACGGATGCGCAAGGTACTCGCCATGCGGCAGATTTGGTAGTGTGTGCTTCCGTGCTGAAATTGGCATTGTTAACAATGTAAGGGGGGCGGGGGGGGTAAATAGGAAAGAGGTGTTTATTTGAGAGGGGGCGCGATTTAGATCACGAACATTCCCGGTATTTTCATGTGTTATTTTACATTTGTTTATTGCATATTATGGAACCACTTCTAACAAGTTAACAAAAAATGACTTTACAAAAATCATAAAATCATCACTATTTGGGCCATCCAGTTGTTGTTATTTAATTCGGCTACCTTTCACATTCCAGACCTTGAAAAGGATAATTAACCAAGAAGTTGGACCTTTACCATCGTCCTTTACCTTAAAAACTAAGAATCGAAATCATGAAAGTAAATTTTTTTTTTTTTCTGCAAATTCTGACACACTACTTTTAGCTGTTACAAAAAACGATAAGTTCTCAACAATTTAGATTTAAAAATTTGTGCCTGGATAGTCCAGTTTAAACTCGTATATATTGTAGTGGAGACAATTGTGCGATGAGCTTACATATCGACCGACCTCAATCTCGTTTTACAGCACATGGACCATAAATATTTTCTGGGTGCTATCTCGGCCGCTCTGTCTTATAAATTTCGTTTCGTGGAGATGGAGAGAGGTCCTTTAGCAGTTATTAGATATTTCAAGGCTCATAAGCCAATAGGAAAAAATAATAATAATGATTAAAATAAGTTATTATTATTTAGAAAACCCCCTCAATCCTTTTCTGTATGAAAGAACTTATTATCTTGGACTTAAAGTATTTCAATTGTCATTATAGCTTGTAATCTCTAAAATTCATCAATCTTACTCGTTCTCAAAATGCAGGCTAAGCCAATCCAAAACATACTAGTTTTAAGCCCCTTTGCTAGAATGGCATATTCAGAGTACATTATGAAGACATTCTCCTCTAAAACCAACTTTGAATAAGGAATCTTTTAAGCTTAATTGTTAGGACATCTTCAGTATCAAGCTATCGCTAGCGTTGTTTCGTCGTACGTAGACGTGCTGAATATGCAAATTGTTGACAAGCTTCTGCACTACCGCATGTAATTTGTGCTGAGAACAAGACATTGCAAGGGCCATGCTTACATGAGAGACCTGTGCTTAGAGGAATGATATAGTACGTACGTTTGGCCTTACATTAAGACTGACCTTTCCTGCGTTTGATTCACCGTATTCCGCAATATGAACATGCAGAAGACTTTGTTACAAATCTTTTCTATCATATGTTTCGGGCCACTGCAATGCTACATGCATCTTGAAATGTTATTCAGCTCATACTTTTAGATTCTACGATGCAATGAATACCAAGAAAAGTGATTACTAGGGTAAATTTCACGTTTTCACATTCCGGAATACGGTCAACAAGAACTGCAATAATACGCAATTTCATTTCTGAGATAACGGAGCACAAATGGCTGTGACAGCCTTATCTTTCAAATCAAATAGTTTTTCCTTTGTTCCAAGCTGTACGACTGTTCGTAAATTTCCTTTCTCGTCAGAAATAATGAAGAGCGTTCCATTACACGCCTTGCTTTTCAAGCTCTCAGTGATGTATCCAGGAACTGTCCAGTTCGGATAGCAACACTCGACGTCTATGCCAGAGAAAGATATTTTACCGTTGATAACACGAGTTTTTAACAAGAGTAACTCATTGTTAGCCATCTCTACTCCACAATCACCATAAAAAACCCAGAGCATGTTATTCTCTGGGACGAACATGATCTTTACTTCTACCTCATCGGTGTATCTGTGTTGTTTCATAAACTCTCGTTGCATTTCATAAGGAACTCCCTGAAATTCAGGGCTTAAAAATTTGAGATCTCTTTCTTCAAATGAAATGTTACCATAGCGTATTTTGCTCTTAAGCACTAATTTTCCAGTTACCGAATCTTGTTTGGCAGAGGCTGGAATTGCATAATGAAAATACGTTTTTTGCTGTTGTACATTCCAATCTTCACACCCATATCCCGGTATTCTTTCTGGAGGCTGTACCCCATGACCTTGTTGATCTAGAGTATGCGGGGAAACATTTGACTGTCCCTGAACAACCCCTGAAGCACCACTCTGTGACATCATATACGACTTGGCCAAGGCGGGATTCAAAATCTGCGCCAAAACATCTGGGTGTACTGTCAGCCTTCCATCTTTTAACCAAGCAATGAATCCTTTTTCTTTAACATCACGGCTGATTTGTTCATTGACTATCTTTTGGTCCTTCTCAGGCATATTCAAGCTGCCGCAGACCAAAATGATAACCTTGTTAGCTAAAGAAGAAATAAAAATCTTTCATCAGGATTTCTATCTATAGTTGCATTGGGAAATCAGAAGAGCTCAATGATATTGGAAAAAGGAATTAGTAGGTATACGGTAAGACCATGCTTTCAAAATCTGAATTTTGAAATTCTAATACTTTTGCATGAAACTGGCGATCTTTTTTATACTAAGGCCTTAGTTCCTGCATACGAATCCCACGCATAAAATATCAGCCTGTTATGAAGGCTCAGGACTGAGCTGAAACAAATTTGCAAATGAAGACGACAGTAGCAGGTTTAAGGCGCTCCCTTTCCAATGCATGTGCTGTCCCAAAACGGTAACAGAAAAAATCATTGCTACAGAAGAGCCTAAAATAATTTTATCAATCCAGTAGTTTGGAAGCCGATTTTTTAAGTCGAAACCGCTTATTTTTATGGTAAAAAAACTCATTCTACCATTCACAGTTAGCATTTTCAGATTTGCCCGAGCCCAAAGTTTGCTTATTTTATTTGGAACCTTCAACATGACTCGAACTGTTGTTCTCGCCTTCATAATAATTATTTGCCAGTTGTTCGGTAGTTTCAAAATGTAAAGGGGTAAATACAAGCCGAGACTCTTTAAAAAGCATTTGTCAGCCGTTGAGTGGTATATTTGCCGTTTGTAGGCAATATTTGGAATTTCTCTTCTTCCCATGACATGTGCATGAATCTTCTCCATTTTCTTTAGCTCTTCCTTGCCAAAAGCTCGCGCAGCGGTCTGTCCCTTTTCCTGCCGATGATCAGTCCCACTGACGTCAGCTCTACCAACTAGCACTAGTTGACACTACAGCTGCCCCCGTTCTGTATATTGTCGGTCAATAGTATTCTGGTTCGTTGTGTAGCTCTTTGAAATATACCGATTCACAATGAAGATTTTCACCCATAATACCTACAATCGGTGAGATAAATACAGGAAACGCAAGGTTCCATGCACAGTTTCAGCTCGATTTACACAGCTTTGATCAAAACATTCTCAGTTTCGAGAATAGTTTCAGTTCTAAACCATAAGAAAAGATTTAATTAGAAGTTGAATATTTCGCTATTTCTTTTTCACTTTTTACATTCAGTTCATTTTATTTGCCGCAAAGTAAGCCTTAGAAATTAAAAGGACGTTTGATCGATTCACGCTCGCGCATTCTAGTCTTGTAGAACGATGAACGATTACAGAAATTCGCCGACAATCAAATTCTGTGCTGACTTGTTCCCTGCTCACAGATGTCCTTCCGTTATAACGTTTCAAATAAGATTTATTTGAAACGTTATAACGGAAGGATATCTGTGAGCAGGGAAAAAGTCAGCACAGAATTTGATTGTCGGCGAATTTCTGTAATCGTTCATTGTTCTGCAAGTGATAAGCTAGCCGTTGTTCATTCGTCTTGCTTGTTTGGGGCTCAGTCTTATTCCGGTCAAAGAGAGAGAACGAGTGTCTGGCAAGGTTTCCAACATAAATCAAAGATTTCTGAACTCGTGTCTGGCAAACTCTCCAAGTATTTATATATACATAGTTAAACGCACCTTATAACCTCATCTGCGCTTAACGAGTGTCTTTTGGTCCATAACTTTCAAAACAACTGCTCCACAGAATGTCACTGCGTGACGCAAAAGAGTATCGAAGTATGACTGCACAATAAATGTCACAAAATCTACCTGAGCGATCCCTTCGGGATTTTCTGTCTTTACGTCAGTAGTATAGGGCGCACCGAATTAACCCCTTTTATGCACAGGAATCTCATTAGCTTGCGCAGGAATACATTAACTAGGTGACGTCATAGGCTATTATCTTGATCTCATGAATAAAATGCGCAGGAATCTCATTAAGATAAGGTCGTGTGCTACTTTAAGTTGGTTTAGGTTTTCTAGTTACTTTAAGGTCGATAAACGTCTTCGTTTTCCATTGGTTAGTTAGAAAATAAGAAAAGTTTTCATTGGTTAATTCATAGTGCCTGAGGAGTAAAGTCAAACTTGTCTCCCGACTTAAAATCACTGAGACGTAACGTAATTATGCAAATGCTATTTCCTGCTGCTGCGATTGTCCTGGTTCCGGTTCACTGATTTTTGGCAGGCAAATCGTGCATATTAATAAGGGGAAAGGCCAACTAGCTCTTTTTTACACTGCAAACAATGTTTTACTCACCCCTCTCCTTTTCATTTTTTTACTTTCCTCCTCCTCCACAATTTTATTATTTTCGTTCCTCAATTTTTTTATTCCCTCCTCCAAAATTTCACAATTTTTATTATTTCCCTCCTCAATCTTAATTTCCTTCCTTCTCCACAATTTTATTATTTTCCCTCCTCCACCTCCTCACTTTTATTGTTTTCCCTCCTCCACCTCCTCATTTTGATGATTTTTTCTTTTCCTCCTCATTTTGATTGTTTTGATAGGGTCGATGTAGGGTCGATGTGGGGTCGATGTAGGGTCGATGTAGGGTCGATGTGGGGTCGATGTGGGGTCGATGTGGGGTCAGCGATTTGAAATGAAATCTATTAAAATAGTCAAAGAAAGAAAGCAAGCTATATTTTTTTTACCACGTTTCCTTTCTCCTCCTCCTCCTCATTTTTATTGTTTTCCCTACTCCTCCTCCTCCTCCTCCTCATTTTTATTGTTTTCCCTCCTTCTCCTCATTTTTATTGTTTTCCCTCACCGGTCCCTCCTATACTACTTACGTCATCCTAACCATTTCGTAATTGCGGGCGCAAACAATAGAAACGTCATCATTACCTACCGATTCCTCGCGGCCCCTGTTCAAGCAAATCGAGATATTTTCTATATTGACTGTATGACTGTATATTTCAACTGTAAGTACTTTCCTTAATATACGCGCGAGTTACTAGAGTGTCTCCTCGGGATTTCGCCTTCTGGGCGAAATCCCTGCGGGGGTAATAAGGAGAAATATCATCAAAATTCGGCCAACGGAAAGGCTGGTTATGAAGAATTAGGGCCTGTTTACATGAAGGTGGTCAGGGTTTTCGACAGGTTTTAAAGTGGCGGATATATTTCAGAAAGCACCAGACGCGGTAGCCTGAAATTCATCCGATTGCTTCGAGTCGTTTTCTCCTCTCAACAACGTCTGAATCGACCGGCCGTTAATGCCGTCCAGTGACGTCACCCACTACCCGAGTGATTTTGATTGGTTGATTGTCTAAACATTCGCATAATTATGTATAATTATGAAAAATTTAAGCCAGATTGTCGCTTGATGTTCAGCGGATCGCATCCCTGGCATTCTGTCGTTTAGTTCAAACATTTCGATAAGCTTAATCCAAGAGACTATAAAGGGGGCAGAGAGGGCATCCCCCATATACACCCTATTCCATAGGTAATTCGTCTCGAGTTATTTTTAACACCACAGACCTCAAGGGGGGATTCGACAACAGCCAATCACATAGCGCGAATGTGTTCCGCGTGGATGACCCACGTTGAGAGCCACGCGTCTTTCACGAAATGACGCAGAACAAAATGAGGGAAGACGCGGAGAGCGATTTTGCTATTCCTTTTGTCGACGAAAACGACTACAGCGAGATTTTTGCGAAAGCTGTGTCAGCGAAACCGAAATTAAAAAAGAATCGCCCTTCCTCTCTTGTATAGAGCTAACAGTAGAGCAGGGAAATCCATAACACACTGAATATTCTCTCTGGATCATTTATAATTTACAGTTTGAAGAGAGCAATTTCTGGTTTGATGTTTATTTTTTTCAGTCTTTATAGCGATTATTCCTACCCACTTACTTTGTCAAGTGTAGGCGAACCCTCCTAAAGCTGAATTTCAAGGGACCATATTCAAGCTCAGAAAGAGAAATAAAATTTCGTCGTTGCTTATTTACGTCCTCCATAAAACGCGAAATTAGGCATTTTCACGTCGTAGTCGTGCAAAAACGGGAAAGAAATGAACAAAAAAGTGTGTTGCACGTGCGAAGTTGTTGTTTTGCTAATTAAACCTATTGTTTTTTTGACGTTCTAGTTGTCGTCCGCGTCGTTGGATCTTAAACTCCCTAAATTGTACAAACGACCGGTTTCAATAGACCGGCGAAATTTCTCATTTTATTAAAGCACTGAGGTTACGACAACTTCGAGTTAAACTGATTTCACGGGTTGTCAAAGAGTCCAGCGATTCCTTTTTCCCAGGTGAGCGCCGACTCATTTCGCTTCAATATTCAGGAATGCTCTCGATCTTTTTACGCTTTCATTGCCTCTCGCCCGACATGTTTTGCACGGCGTTTGGTCATGCGAAACCTCCACGAAACATCCACGCCTCGCGCGAGGTAACTTTATCCCGATTCTAAAAATAACTCGAGACGAATTACCTATGGAATAGGGTGTATATGGGGGATGCCCTCTCTGTCCCCTTTATAGTCTCTTGCTTAATCTTAATCTTAAACAGCAAAATTGCCCTTGTCTTCGAAACTGAAATGCTAAATTGAACTGCGAATGAAGAATCATTGCAGAGAATCGGTAGGTTTTTCATTTAGAGCCGCTTTGTGGTTTCGGCGGCTGGTGATTTTGTTTACGCGAAGTTTTCTGAGATCAATGCTATAACTCGACCTTCTTGCTATTTTTACCCTCAAGTGTAATGATTCTGTTAGCTGTTCTTTCTCGTCTCCTTGATTTTTTCTTCGTTAAGGACCAAATAGCTTCTTTTCAATTAAAGCAAGTCATTGTATTTTTTAACTAAGTGTTCCGTGTGTGTGTTTAATTCATTGTGTGATTGCGACTGAATTTGATTATAGAATTTAGTACAATCGGTTCAGAGTTGTACTGCATGCAGTTGATAGTTTGAACGTTAAACATGAATTGCGATCGGAAAAAATAAAGCAGTTCTGTATCATGCAGACATTTCCAAACGATGTTTCTCCGTTTGCCACTTGAAAGTCGTGTTTTACTTTTTTGCATGAATTAAAGCAAAGGTCAAGGAGTAGTGACGTCACTGGACGGCATTTACGGCCGGTCGATTCAGACGTTACTGAGGGAGTAATAACGACTCGAAGTAATCGGATGAAATTCAGGCTACGCACGCGGTATTTTTTGGCGGCGCAAGGCGCCTTGCTAGTGCCGAAGGCGCAAGCTACTTAGGGGGTTCTGGGGGCATGCTACCTAAAATATATTTTCAAAATATAGACTGTTCACAGTCCTCTATTTTTCCGTATGATCGTCGAGATCGAGCGCTTTGCGTTACGGGCTGCCATTGCTTGAGTGTCAAAACTACTTAGCGGGCGGGGGCGATTTGGGAGGAAGTGAGAACAAATAGAGGGACTGTAATAACATCACTGCAGCTCGCGTTCAGCAGGCGTGACAGGAATTTCACGCCTTTTACTATTCATTAATTAAGACACTCTGCTTGTGATGAAAAACATGCCAGACACATTTAGCATCTATTTCGCGTGTTTACAAATATCTCCTTTCGAAACTGATTTTATACAATTTCTGGGCCATTCCTCCAAATGAAATCGGCAAACATGCACAGGTAAAACATTTCCCTAATCGAAGCACTAAGCATGCTCGCTTCATCACAGATTAAAACCGTTAAACCTACCGATAAAAAGCCAGACATTTCTGACAAGCCGTCTTTTTTTAAGTCGGCGTAGTGTTAGATTTCAGTTCGTTTGGCAGAAACTGTTACAACATTCCCCTGACCGGGCTGCTTCAAAAGCATGTTGACTTACGTGATTCATCCTCAGGATACTAAAAATCCTTCTTATATTGGCTCAAGATGTGCCTTATGGTGGTATTATTGAAGCGTACGTTTTATAGAAACGACGAAGGCTTGTCAACGACTTGTCAGTGTCGGCAACTTAAACTAAACCCGTTGTCAACGCAAATCAACATCTATTGTCTAATGACCAATCAGACACCTGCGTTGCTGGTACGACGCGCTCCGTGAACGCGAGCTGCAGAGATGTTATTACAGTCCCTCTATTTTTCTCGCCCCCCTCCCCCTACAGCTATAATCCCCGACCCCCGACCCCCTCGGTACATTTGAAACTCAGGAGGGCCTCGACGATCTCGCGAAAAAATAGGGGACTGTGAACAGTCCCTTCAAAATAGAACACTCAGAAATGCTGTTACGTTTCCAGCGCCTCTGGGACAAGAGAGTCACCTTCCCAGGCTAGGCTGGTGTTCAATTCTCAGAAATGACGAGTTAAACAATTTATTATATAGCAAATTAGCATTTAAATTTAACATTTATCGTACAGCAACATTTTTCCACGACTAGAAAAATCCATATTTCAGTGAGGCGCATTTAGCTTGAGTCGTAAGAGTTGAAGAACTCCAAATTCAAAAGATCATTTGATCGCTTTCGAGATCGCATGTATTATTTTTTTTTCTTGAAATGCTGTCTGCCATTTCTTTCTATTTCAAACTCCAAAAGGTTTAAAAGTCGTATTTTGATCGTTGATAAGAGAAATATAAGGTTAACCTTGCAAATAGTGACCGCACTACTTGAAAGTGTCGTCGCGAGACATTGTTTTGGTTTTTTTTTTCGGTAAGGAGAAAATTACCCTTTCTACTGCTCACCGTCAATAGAATGAAAGACTCATTCAGACTCATCATGCTGGTAGACTTAACCTTACCTTGTTTTCTCTTGACCTTCGAGAAAAAAAATCGTTTATTCTCTTCAGTTTTCCCTTTAGACCGAGCATCAATGATAACGAAATGGTCACCCCTAATTCGTTTTAATGAAAAGGGAAACCAATCAAACAGCAAAGAAAAAAGAAGTATTGTGGCCGTTTTAAAGAATTTGATTGCTTATTCTGTTATCCTCCGGTCAGTAAGTTCATGAGTTGGTTAAGTAAAAAAAAATATGATAAAAAAATAAGACCTTAAATATTTTTGGCATCAAAGTACCGAACATAGAATGGCAAAAGACCGGACGATCAAAACGTCCGGCCTCCGACCTCAAACGAAAATTACCTTGGGTGGGGGACTCCAGGTAGGTGAGGTAATCTCTCAGGAGGGGTAACCCGCTTGTCCATATAATATTTTATTTTTATTTGATCGTGTTTACATAATAGATGGATGACCATACGAGAGATTGTGTGATGGACAGGCGGGCTACCCCACCTAACTGGTTACCTGATCTACCTATCTAACTCCAAAGTATACAAACGCCAAGAACTCAGTCAGATAATAGAACACATTGACAGAGACAGCATAGGTAATGAGAAGATCTCTGGATGCAAAAAAATCTTGCACGCCCCAAATAACCCTAAAAATTATCCATGCAAAGGCCTAAAAATATTCATACAAGGGAAATGTTTTCGAGAAAAAATTCATGCGACTCGAAAATTTCCCCCTCCCCATAACTTTTCGTCCCTTAGACAATCCGGCAGCCCGTAAGAACAAATTGAGTTACTGGAAGAACAAAATTCAAAGATTGAAAGTAATCGTGAGCATGAAAGAAACATTCCCTGAAAAAAAATTGTCTTTGGACGATGTTGTTTGCGATTGAAAGTTTTTGATATAACGTTCGGGAGACATATTTGTTTGTCACAAAGCTGTTATTCGTCATTTAACGAACAATTTCTTCGCTAAGTCGCCACGCTTTACGAGAACATGCGACCACAAGTCAAAAGATTACGTTCTTCAGTTTCTGTCAATCACTACAATGGACCTCTCAGAAAACATGGGATTTCACTTACAGCAAGTGCAAAAAAGTCTCATTTTTCATAAGGTTGTAATTGGTAGATTTTAGTCCATGTTGTTTATTCCGTTTGGTAGTACAGTGAAACCTCTATTAAGCGGACACCTTCGGAACCTTCCCAAGCGTCCGCTTAATAAAAATTTGTAAAAATTGCGCAATGATTAACTTTCAACGGTTACTCTGTACTGTGATAAAGTTCCACGTTGTTAAGGAAGGTAAGGAAGCTGTGCTGTACTTCAGTGTGCAAGACTTTCGTGCTAATCTACAGTTTATTGACAGCTAAATGTCAGAATGTATTGATTTATCTTTATAAATCGACTACAGTACGTATTTCTAGGACGTAATCCAGTACTACTATTGTCAATTCAGTCCGGTGTCCGCTTAATAGAGGTTTTTAACCATAGAAATCAGCCAAATACAATTTATTTTAGTGTTCGCGTCCGCTTCATAGAGGCGTCCGCTGAATATAGGGGTTCGTTATATTCGTTATGTAGGGGTTCGTTATTAAGACGCTAATTTCGGGACCTGGCTTAGTGTCCGCTTAATTGGGGGTCCGCTTAATAGACGTTTCACTTTGATTATGGACAACCAACTTTATTGAAATTCTATTGTTATTTTCATGCAATGCGATTGGTCAACCCTGTGTAGGTGACTCTGCCGATTACACTTAATAGAGTCGCATTGTAAACAGTCTTACTCCGAGGGGTGCAATGGCTTGGAATCAACTGTCAAATCAAACTCGTGAGATAGGGGATCGTACTAGCTTTAAACTCGCGATATCCTATGATATAACTTTTTATCATGTTTTTATCTTATTTCTTTAATGACTTATTTCTTGTTATTATATTATTATATTTCAAATTATTACTGTTTTTCACTAGACAAGCATTATTAGTCTTGCTTACCATACTAGATAGTCACGTTTATAAGAGTCGATAGGAACAGATAAAATTGCAAATTCTTGTGCTAAATTATTGTTAGTTAATCAGTAGTTTTAATTTTTATAGGTGGTTTTCATGCAATCTCGGGAGACATAAATAACAATGGTGAAATGAACAAATGCTGGTGGACAAACAAAGCGAGCTAATGAGCGATCTTTTGTTTACCGTCCACCAGTGATGGCGGCGATGACGTAACGTGAAAACCACCTTTTACTTGTAATTGTTACACTGACTTTCCAGTATACCGTTCAAGAGAGTACACAAGATCAATACGCGTACATCCACAATGAACTTGAAACTTCCTTAAAGACTATCACTAACTTCCCGGCCGGGCTACAAGTGAGAAGAACGTGCTTCTACCGAACAATGGTAATTCCTCAAGATCGCTTTCATCGTGTAAGAAGAACTATTCAAAGATGGCCTTCTCCAAACTCAAACAGATTTATCTTATATATATAGTGACTTGTACATAATGCCTCTTGTTATATTATGGCGAACGGGCAAAGCTGAACAAAAATTCCATATGACTAAAACGAAGGTAACAGCACCTTCGGAAGTTATAACTCTTTGCCATATTTGCTGCCCTAGGTGAATCATTAACTACCCTGATCTACCCTAAAATAATTTTTATTGCAATTTAAATTGACTGCAACTACTATGAGAGCTGACGTGATGAGCACACCATAATCACAGGAACACTGGACACACCACGTGTAAGCATGGAGTGCATATGGACACACTAGCCATATGAAAATTTAAGTAAGTAATATAAATGCGATAAGAAAAGGAAAGTGTAGAAACTTTATTTCTTTAAATAAACAATAAGCACTCATCTTACCAACTCTTTCCACTGCAGTCTTGAAAAGGTCTTCATATTGACTTCTTCGGGCAGGTAGATTCTCGTGAGCGTCTTTTACTGTTTCCCCATCGACTACCAACACACAGAACTGGAGGGAGTGTCTCTCCAAGTAATGCTTAACTTGGGCAGGGGGAAGGTTCATAACTGCCGGCTGAGCATGAAGATTTAGTGTAGGACCAATGCTTTCAAGAACTTGCTTCACAGTTTCTATGGCTTCCTGGGAAACATTACAACCGAGAAGCGCCAAGCCTAAAGGTAAAAGGAAAAGTGACACCTTTAATGCGCTAAAGGAGAAGGATCTGTACGAATTAAGTCTATTACGTACATAATATGGTAAAAGCGGAGGCAGAGGGCGGGGAAGAGAGATAGGCGAGATATGGGGAGAGGAAAAAAATAGAGGGAAGGACAACTAAGCACAACAGGAAAAAAAAATAGTCGATAAAATAATCGTCTTACGCTACATGTAAGGAAATCCAAGATATAGCCGTTGGATTCTGGATTCCACGCTATGGATTCAGGAATCCAGTGCTGGAATCCGGATTCCTTGTCAGTTGACCTTGGATTTCACATTCGTTGAGCTGTATTCCGGATTTCAATGCCCGGGATTTCGGATTCCACGTGTACGCAAAAATTTCTCGGATCCCGCAATCTATGGGGCCACGTTTTGAAAGTAAATGTTTGTTGCGTTTGTCACTGCACCACTCGAAAGGACTTTGTAAAAGGAACACTTGAACAACTTATTCGCGGTAGATTAATGCGTAACCTCTGTTTTTTCCCTCTTTTAACACTCGAACCGCTCACTCGTGTATAATGCGCTCGCCTCACATTGTTCGGTTGCACTCTTCAGTACCAGGCCGAGTACAAGGCCAAAATTCTTAATGTTCTACGTTTCTTTCATGATAAGTTGTTTTGTCGAAACTAATTATAGCGGAGCTCCACGCGCGCGCGTGGGCGGAGCCCCATAGCTATGTAAGTCTACCCATCCCAGAAAATTTGGTAATCACGTGACCGTACACCGACCGCCGACCGTCCGTCCGCACCACTGGAAAACCAATGTTTACTCTCACACTTTAAGCTAGTTTGGGAGTCCAAGAGAAAACTAATTGCACATCAATGTCGTGATCAATTGACAGCTATCAAAACAGGGCATCCGCTGGCCAGTATCACCTAACCATACCGCGGGCTCAAGTGTCGACCCATCGAGGTTTTTGAAGTTATCCGCTCACAAATTACCAGTTTCAAATGATCGCAGGCTCAAGTTTATTTTTTTCCAAGGATTCATATCAAATGTGTTGTGTTTATATCACTATGGCCTAACACTATTAGGATTTTGATTTCAAACTGAGCTCGGAAGCGAAAATTCAGCCAGTTTTTTAAAAGTACAGGCGGGGAAGACCTTATCTTACCATAGTCACGCGTTGGTCACGCTCTACGTCCAATTTTTATACTCTGATTGGTCAAAATTTGACAGGTGAGTTCATGCGGAAAAATTATGCAGCATCTTGAAAGTTGATTACTTTGACAGCTGAAGCTGACACAGTTTTGTGTCAACTTGTGATGTTTTTAACTGTCTTTTTCCTCTGGATGTACAAAATGAAATACAGCTGCTATCAAGAGTCTTCTGTTATTCATGGCTGGTTTGTTTACTGGGTTTTTGGTTGAGAAATGCGTCGCTTGTCAAAATTCGGTAATTCGATTTTGGAAGGCATCGTTTTCGTTTTTCACCTTGCTTAATGCGTAAGAGGGTTTAAAAGTCTCAAGCAACTGTGGCCTTCCTTGATAGCTTTCAGGAACTGAATCTCGAATGGTAAGCCTGAGTAATTATTGTATTTGATGTTTGTTTTTGTTACATCTAATTTCATGAAGTCTTGCACAGTTCACGCTGACAGTTTATGCGGCAAGTTTATGCACGTTTGTGGATTTGAGTCAATGATCTGACCTAGTATCAGGTTTGATATAAGCTTACAGAACTTTAAAAAGCCTTCAGATATATTTGCTAACCACAGATAGAAAGAAAACGTTCCGAAGAATATTTAGTTATAAATTTGGCTGTAGAAAGAAAAATTTCAGCGAATTTCTTGCTTCGAAGAGTTAACCTTCGAAAACAGAAAACACCGCGCCGGGAAGCCGGCTTAAGCTTTACGCTTAAAGACTCAGGATTTTTAGAGACACTTATTTAATCCACAGGAGATTAAGTACATCTCAGCTTCCAATATTAGATCTGGGAGACTTACGCTTTTTTGCCTCGTCTCCCGCTCTCCCGCTTTGGTACATAAATCTCCCGCTTTTTACGTCTACTATAAATATTGAATACTTAGTAACAAAAAAACAGACTTAGTCTGAGATTTAGCCCATTTTTAGCTCAAAACTTGACTTTTTCTTATTCGTAGTACGGTTTCTGGGGCATTTTTGCACGTATTTAGTCATTGACAAAGATTATTTCTAGCATCAAAACGATGATTTCGAATTTTGATGGTATGTACATCATGTAAGACGTCATATGATGTCCTAAGTCATTCCCATTGGGGGCTGGGTCAATTTTTCCGTTCCGGCGGGGGGGGGGGAGTAGTGAAAAAGAGAAAATCTCCCGATGTTAGGTCTCCAGAGGTTGGCATCTCTGTTGTTAGTAGTCTCTCTTGCAATTTTAATCGTTTGTCCTTGCCGTCTGTTTTCATCGTTCATGAACATCGCTTGCAGGAGTACTCAAAAATTTCGCGCGTATCAATCGCTTTATAAAAATATACATCGTTATAACTGAAACCATTAAATAACAAAGCGTAACTCTATTAAAGTTCATTCACCACACTGACAGCTCGCACTATAGAAACGAGAACCAGCTGGCCGTATGGGTGATTTTGGAAATTTTCTGAAATTTTTTAACGGTTTAGCTCGTCCTGAATATTGACTGAGTGCAATTTGTCTTGAAAATTTGTGAAACACCGCATTCTGTCCGAGGTCTGTAAGATAAATAGTACCGTTTCACCTCAAATGTGATGTATAATTTGATGGCAAGAATTTGTAAAGTAAACCTGTCGAACGCAAAAAAAATCGGCGTGGTTTGTTTTCCACGAATTTGTTTTCGAGGCCTAATTTCCTGTGATCTTGAATGTGATCGAAGATGTTTGCTATTTTTTGGGTGTACATATAAGGTTATCAATTCGATGTAAGATGTTTCACTCTAAGATAACTTAGCCTTTCCCTCAAAAGTCACATGAATGTACCCTTAAGTTAACTGATTTGTGGATTAAAAGTTTATCGTTTGATTTAAAATCAATATATAGATTTAGCCAGGGCTAAAAGCGAAGCTCCCGTTAATAAATTCATAACTTAATTCAAACAATAAACTTGTAATCCACAGATCAGGGCACATTCATTTGACTTTTGAGGCAAAGGCTGAGTGATTTTAGAGAAAAATCAGAATTTGACCGTCTAAGAGTGAAACAAATTTTACATCAAGTTATTTGCACACCGAAACATAGCAATCATGTTCGATCACAGTAGATTAGGCCTGGAAAACAAATAGACCTATTCGTGTTTTGTATTTGCATTAGCTGTAGCATCATAATGTGGCATTCACGCCTCAAGCCTCAAGCAAGGGCAAGTGAGTAAGCTCATTTTTGAAAACGATGCCATCCGAAATCGGATTTCCAATGACTTTGACAAGCGGTGCATTTGTCAACAAAAAGCGCAATAAACAAACCAGCCACGAATTACAGAACAATCTTGATAGCAGCTGTATTTCATTTTGTACACCAAGTAGAAAAAGGCAGTTTATAACATTACAAGATGACACAAAACTCTCTCAGCTCCAGCTATCAGTAAGCAAGTTTCCAGACGCTGCAAAAATTTTCCGCATAAACTCACCTGTCAAATTTTGACCAATCAGAACATAAAAATTGGACGTAGAGCGTGATCAACGCGTGACAGTGAGAAAAGTCAAAAGCGATTGCCTTCCCTGCATGTAAATGTAAAAGCCGGTTGAATTTTCGTGTCCGAGATCAGTTCGAAATCAACATTTTAAAAGAGCGGCTCATGAAACACGACTTATTTCATATGCATTTTAAAAAAATTGAACTTGAGCCTGCGATCATTTGAAAAGTAGCAACTTGTCAGCGAATACCTTCAAAATATTACTCGAAGTCAGAGGGTCGATACCTGAGCCCGCGATAAGGTCAGGCGATACTGGTCAGCAGAAACACTGTTTTGACAGCTGTCAATTAATCAAAACATAGATGTACAATATCAGGTTGCAGGTTCCCAAACTAGCTAGAAAGTGTGAGAGTAAACATTGGTATGCCTGTGGTGCGGACGGACGGAAGGTCGGTGTACGGTCACGTGATTGTCGAATTTTCTAGGATGGAGAGATTTTCTATAAAGCTATGGGGCTTCGAATTGAGCCCATGATCAAATAAAATATCAGCGCAAAACTTTAAACACTACGTGACCTCAATAGATAGAAAAATGAGCCCGCGATCCACTCAGGTGATGATGGTCAGCGTATACTCTAGTTTGACAGCTGTCAATTAACCTTCATTAGAATGGCGAATATTCGAATTAACAGACTACAAGTGTGAGTAGGACATTTCCGTCCAGCATGTAGTGGAAAATGCCAGATCGTGTACCTGAGCGAACCTGAGCCCTCGTTGTTAGTTTTGTGATAGCGGTCTGCACATGTCCCATTTTGACAGCTGTCAATTGACCTAAATTTGGCTTGCCAATGTAACTTTAAACGACTGTCAGCCAACTGACAGCCTTGCCCGCCGTAGTTTCGTTTTTATGTTGAATTGGTAAGTGTGACATATTATATCAGCTTATATATAGGGGCAAAACGACTGGTCTTTTATCTGAGCCCGCGAGACGGTCATGTGATAATTGTCAGCGGATGTCTGATTTTGACAGCTGTCAATCTAATCGTACTCATACGGATGGCTTACATAACAAAGAGGCTAGTCAAGTTGTGCAAGATCGATTGTGACATTTGACATCGGCTTACATGAAGTGTGTGTACGGACGGGCGTACGCTACGTCATAACCAAATTTTCTGGGATGGATAGTTTACCAAATTTTCTTACCCATGGTGCTCCGCTGCCCGCGCGCCTCGCGCGCGCGGGAGCTCCGCTATAAATTTATTAATTGGAGCTTCGCTTTTAGCCCTGGCTAAATCTATATATTATATAAATGCTTAACTTGATGGCAGTATACATCACACCTTAGAATAATTCAACTTGGAAAATTAAACAAGTGACTGGTAGCCAAAATTTACAATTTATAACTCGTTTAAGGGTCGAGCAAATATATTAGTTAGATGTTTGCTAGTTTAAAATTATTTTCAACTTAACAGTTGAAGAAATGCTAAGTGTAACATTTGCTAACCTCCATTAGTTTCCTGTGGCTGTTTTGTAAGCGACGCTGCTCCCCTAGTTTTAGCCCCTTGGCTTTCGATGCCAGGTCTACCAGTGCCTCTAGTACTGAATTCTGGACCTTTTTTCCTAGGCGGAATCTGTGTCCCTTCCATTAAGGAGAGCTTTTCTTGAGATGAGTTCAACGGGTTTGGAACTATTGTTGATGTTATAGTCCTTTGAGGCCCAGCCCCTTGGCTTCTGATATCTACTCCGCTGATTCCTCCAGTTTTGTAACTTTGATCCCTTTGTCCATAAAAAGGAATTTCCGGTCCTACGCTACAACCAAGAACTGCCAAGCCTGTGGGTGAAAACAAAAAACAGGGGCACCTCTAATTACTTAAATGTTCTGCCAAGACTACAGGAGAGCAAGGTACGAATTGCTTCCATCGGGTTATGATGGTTGAAAGAATAGTGAAGAAAAAACTAACAAACGACAGGAGCCCATAACCCGGAGCGAGCAACTTCCATGCGCTCGTGTCACCGCGTTTTCACGGACCAGTTTATTCTTAATTAGAACGGTTTTGGCTCGAATTTTGAATATCCGTTAAATTCCACAAACCAGTCAGCAAAACCTACAGACCTGAAAATGATATTTTTTGCCTTGTAGTAACGTTTAATTTTCGTTTTTGATATCATATACCTCGAACTCGCTCATAGACATGGCGGAGATTCTATTTTCCAAGGAAAAAGTGCCCTAAAATGTGTTTAAAATAAACTCTGGTCCGTAAAAACGCCATAACATAGGCCTAATATGGGAGTTACTCGCTCCTAGTTATGGGCTTCTGCGAACAACTAAACACAAACTGCAAACATAAACACCAAAATCGATAAAAGGTTCGTCTTGCAAGTAGCTGTTGTGTGTGGTCAACCCTGCATCCAGGGAAACGATCGACCTCACTCGTAAAAAAAAGAGCACTGTTCCTCAACCTTTGTTATTCTCTCCTACTTTTATTGGATGGATAATGCGAAATGACACGAGTGTCAACTGCTGAAGGGCGAGGGGCTCAACCATCCCCTATCCCTTGTCACTTGCGTTTCAGGGATCTAATGCCGGTCTGGTGAGGTAAAAATGCAATAAATTAAATTGTAAAAGTAATAGAAGCACCCGTTCCTTGTGTAATTTTCCCAATGTCTGAGGGGCATTTGTTCTCTTCCGCTTCTGTTGGAGTGGATTCAACCCGTCTGGGCTGCAAGGTAGGGTCTGTTTTTATTGGCAGCTGATATTTAAACTTTTCACCATTCTTGTCTGCATCAAAAAAATGCATCATAGCTTCCACGTGAATTTGCCTGTGTTTTTCTCCCCAGGAAAAGACGAAGCTTTTCCTGCCATCCAAATATTCTTCGTTGAACTGTACACAGACAATTCTTCGGGCCCAGGGCGAGATAACTGATCGCTCTTGCTCCTCTTCGTTTTTGTAGTTATCATCTCCTCCAATGACAATAATAACATTGCCTCCTACCAAAAGAAGATATACTAATTAGAGAATGGACCTTGTTTTGGGGAAGACTGATCACCGTTATATTCAAGTAGCATGTCACAGTAGCCGAATTTTAAAAACGAACGTTGAATACTGTTGTCATGACATTATGGCTGCAACCATGAACGTGTACTGAGAACAAATCAATCGAAATCAAATACGAATCATCTGTTTCGCACCGAATTCATGACAGCAGGAAGTAGCTATTGATTACAAGTCGAAATAACTGGACNATCCAAATATTCTTCGTTGAACTGTACACAGACAATTCTTCGGGCCCAGGGCGAGATAACTGATCGCTCTTGCTCCTCTTCGTTTTTGTAGTTATCATCTCCTCCAATGACAATAATAACATTGCCTCCTACCAAAAGAAGATATACTAATTAGAGAATGGACCTTGTTTTGGGGAAGACTGATCACCGTTATATTCAAGTAGCATGTCACAGTAGCCGAATTTTAAAAACGAACGTTGAATACTGTTGTCATGACATTATGGCTGCAACCATGAACGTGTACTGAGAACAAATCAATCGAAATCAAATACGAATCATCTGTTTCGCACCGAATTCATGACAGCAGGAAGTAGCTATTGATTACAAGTCGAAATAACTGGACTCAGGTTATCAGTACAGTAATAATAGCCGAATTAGAGTGATTTTACTAACATGAATAAACAATATTTCTCAGCTCATTAATAATTCATTAAAAATACAAAGGAAATTTTAAAGTGTTTAATTAGTGTTTGGTAATCAGATGAAAAACTGCTCGGTTTTGCATCCTTAATTTCTCCGTCTAAAATCGTTTTTTTTTTGAGAAGTAATATCGAGCATTTGACACAGATGAAACTCCTCGAAGTCCGCCAAAAATTCTTCCGCTGCCCGCCGTATTTTCAACTCTCTTCTCAGTGTTTCATCTGGTAATGAAACGCAGTGACTTTGTCGCATGCATGATATATTACGTAACAATTAGCTCCAAATGGTAAGGAGTTAACAAAAGAAAGCGATGAAATTCATTTAAAGTGTAATACTGCGTATTATTATTCATTTAAAATATTTCTCCGTTTCTGATTGGCTAAAACCACACGCATATCATAACCAGCTACGGTTGACCAAATTTGGAAGAATTTTGCCATATTGAACCGATGACGTCAAATTGAAGCGAAAGTTGTAGATTATTGAACTGTTAACCGAGAAAACCTGGGGACGAGGTTGAGTTGTTCTGTTAGCACTGACAGTAACAGCATTTATTTAAAGGGACACGGTCAGCTATGGGACCGCGCAGACCTGGACACTACTTTTGCCAGTTTGAAAAGCGTTTACCTCAAACCGAAATCAAATGTACGCGTCGGATACATAGCATTCCGCTTCAATCCTCGATCTTTTACAGAAAACCTCTTTTTGAGCAAATGTTAACTCATCCTGTGACATTATTTTATCTTATTTGGTTAAAAAAAGTACCCAAAGGAACATGAACAGAAGAGGTGAGAAGCGCGTAGGCGCCGGGCGGGAGAAATCGCTTTCGTTTACCAAAATAACAAAAGAAATGAATCAATAACATTGGCGAGCAAATAATCGTTATATATATTTGGAAAATCGATGGAAAAGGTAACATATGTTTGGAAAATCAAGCTTCCTTCGACAATGATTTATGCAGACTCCGTGTCATTTCTCACCTCCACCTAATGATCGAATTCTGAAGTATTCGTCGATGTCAGTGGCTTTCCCTGGACAAATCCATCGGTGAATTCTCTATAGTATATAAAAAAAATGAGTGCTCTGCTATGGTTTAAGGTCTATAATCACGATTTCGGCTTGTAGGTAGTTCAACTCCACAAGGGTTGTTTCGATATTCCGGATGCGCTTCTCACTATCTGTTTCACGCGCGTGTCTTGTGATATGCAAATCAGACAAACCAGCTAAGAAATGGTGTGAAATGCGCATGTGCATCAGCTGACTGTGTCCCTTTAAATACGATTAAAAATTCAGCAAAGCTGATGTGGTCGTATATACAAACACCAAAATTAAACTTCTTTACTAAGCACAATAAGACTAATATACGAATTCTACGTATTTACAATTACAACATTAAAAATTCCTATACACAGCACATCATTATAATACATCTGGCTTTAAAACACACTTGTGACTTTTTAAAAGCGTCAATGTAATGAATTGATCTCATTTGGTTTTCCAGGGCATTCCACCGAATAATTGACTTGTATTAGCATGATTTCTTCACCATATCGGTCTTAGGCCTAGGCAACTTAAAGGTCATTTTCCTCCTGAGATTGTAGCTACTTATATACTTGTCAAAAAGACAGTTCATAGGACATGGTAAAAGATGATAATAAGCCTGATGCGCTAAAATTAATAATCGTTTCTCATACATAAACTCTAAGGTATTCCATTTTGTTGTGGCAAGAACCTCCTTGCCTGACGTACACCAATCTAAATTAAATCTTATTTTTGCCGCTCTAACAGTATAGATTCTAGGTTCGAGAAAAGTACTTCGCCACAAGAGCCCCAAACTAACATTCCATACGCAACAGAGGGAAAAATAACCCTAAAATAGAAATTAGTTCTCGCCTATCTAGGCAGGAAGTACAGTGATTTAATAATAAGTAAGTTCAACTTCCGCGTAAACGACTTCGCTAGTTCCGATACGTGAAGATCCCATTTAAGAGCATTGTCTATCTACACACCTAAGGTAGAAACAATCTCCTCGATAACATAATCATCACCCATCTTAATAGCTCGTTTTGGCCCAGTCAGTAGCCCACGTATACTGAGCAGCATATACTCAGTCTTGGTAGGATGGGGATCGAGTGAGTAATTTCTTAATTCTTGCTGGTTATAGGGGCTCTTGTTTAGCAATGCAAATCAGTGTGGCACATTTCAGTCACAATATACCAACTGTTCATGAGTGCGTAAGACTAAACGGTGACTGACAAACTGATTTCCAATGCTTTTTTGAGGGTCTCAATGGGAGTTTAGCTTTGATGGTTAAATGTTGGCGATTTTGACGATTGGTTTAAATTGTAGCGGGGTTTTTGACGGACGAAGGTTATCAAGGAAATTTCATCTAATGAATTTTAAACTGAATATTTATAATTTTTGTATTTCTTTAAATATCAAAGTACACGGTCCCTGGAGTTCGTTGCGGTTTTTCACATTTAAAATATGTGATATATTTTGCCAGCTTATTATAAAACCTATAATAATATAAACTATTTTCAAAATATTTGGTCTCGATAAAATACAGGTAGTACAATGAGTTCACCAGTCATAACTAGAATAATGGAGAGTCTCGCACAGCTCTGTTACTCTGGGCAATAAAAGGAAGATTAAGGCTATTTTCACACAGCTATATTGTATAGCTTTTCCGAGTCGTAGCGACACGAAAAGCTATCCAGTATAGTATGAACACCTATCCGATATGTGACTCTCAATCTACTTAGAGATCGGCGCGGCCCAGCTTCGCTCCGTTACAGAAATCGTGCCGAGGTCACCATTGTTATGTGTGAAAAGAAACCTTATCGTTTTCAGTGGTGCCAGCAAAAAGCTATCCATAGCCTAAAACTCCCAATGCGTTCATTTGGTCCTCACCGATGGAACCTCGCATCTTATATCGTTCGATTGACTCGAATTGTTTCTGAGTTGCAGTAAATAATTGATGAGGTTATACCGTTTTGACTGTTGACGGTAAAAACATAAACTTTTGTGACGGTTATCTGTTCAAATTTGACGGTCGTTTGACGGCTTACTGTTAACGCCATTGACGCTCCGTTTTTGTCCACATGAACAGAAAGATCTGTAATGTATATTTGTAATTCAATGAAAATTGTAGCAATATAAAGACGAATTACTGGTGGCGTTTTGAATTCTTACCTGTAGCTTTCATTAAAGCTCTGTATACCTTGGTATAACCGCGGCCATCGTTTATCGACACGCGTGACTCTTGAGCGTGAACGACGAAAACTGCAAAATCCATCTTTAGTGACGGAATTACTTTCTCACTCAATTCATTGATTTCATTAAGGGAGAAGTAGTGATGCTCCACCGTGAAATCGAAACCAAGTTTGTCATGCAGCATCGGTTTGGAGGAGTTCAGTAAATCCTCGATGACGCGGAGTTCATAGAGATGATCACAGTTAAAAAGATGGATCTTTTTCTGCATTTTTTCGGCCTTTTTCTTCAAGTATCCTCTCGCTAGAGCGTGAATCCTTTTCTTAGTTTGAAGATGTGTTTTATAACCACTGCAAAGCGACAGCGTCACTCTTCACTGATTAACTTTTCCAAGAAAACCGAATTAAGGACCGTGAAATTCTGTACACTCTAGCACGCACGAGACCTGAGGGGTGGGGAGTTAAATGCTGAACTCCAGGGAAAAGGAGTGGGTACAGAGGAGTGGTCTGGAGAAAGTTTGATCGTTATGAAGATCAATCTGGTCTACTTTCGATTCGTGACTCTAGCGCTGCTAACTGCCTGAAAACAGGTTTCGCTAAACTAGTGCGTAACTATGCTCTGTATCATACAAAAAACCTTTAAAATTCAATTTCAACCAGTAGAAAATGATTAGTAATCATTTTGTACTCGTTTAAATTGCAATTTCAAGGTAAAAGATGACGAAACTTTGAAAGTAGCATCCTCTTTTAGAAGCTCTCAGCAATGAAAAACTTTCCAAGTTGCAAGGCTTCATCCAATGTGAATGGAACTGGCCAATATCCTGCCTGAATGACTCGGAAACCCAAAAAAATCTACCCCCACCCCTCCCTCCGCCAAGAAGATTACGCCTTCGGCGCTCGTTTAGGAAATTGGTCAGTGAACTAATTTCGAAGGGAGAAAAACGCTCATATCGATCAAACGGCTTGCAAAATGCGTTATTATAATATATGCATTAGGTTATGCACATGAAAAGTTCGAAGTCTGAATCAAAGACGTTCCAAAGTCGTCCCACAGTCGAAAGTCCCGGCCGAGCTAATTTTTCTAATTCCCCTCTCCATCCATTTTTGAATCCGAACATTTTAGATTCCTCTTTACTACGAAAAATAGACTAACCTGGGGAGTGAAATGTGAAAAATTAATCTTCAGAAAATCGTAGGGAATTTATTAGATAATCTTCGAAAATTGTACGGTCACCTGGAAATTTTAAGGCCCCCTTAAGTAATAGAAAATTGTAGGCAATATTTGCTTCTCCGAACAGATATTTAACAGAAAACATTGGGTGCTCCTGAGTTCGGCGTCTGAACAGGGCCTAAGCGCCGGTTGATGAAACCTGAAATTAGGGAGCTTAAGCAACAGCGTTGTTGAGCGACGGACGTCAACCGGAAGTGGACCTTTTGCATCATTGGGCAGTGGTTTGTTTGAAACTCTCGGATAAATCCTCTTCATAAGAGAAAAGAAACTTAGCAATACAAATTTGTTAGCGTCAAGGCATATAAAAAGGGAGAAAGGCTCACTTCCGGTTGATGTGCGTCCTTCAAAAACGTCTTTGCTTAAGCTCTCTTTTATTTTTCAACTGCAGAGGCGTCATGCGCACGGGTTAAGTTATTACAAAGGTTAGTTATTGCCAAGAGATGTGGACACCCTTTAAACCTTGCACGAAACTGAATGACTTATCTCCTCGAGCATGCTTGAGGGCCTTGTGAAAATGAACGCAATTGTAAGGCAACTTTTATAAACTTTGAAATGCTGATAAAGTTAACGTATACCCCCAAAAGCATTGGCTACTTAGGGTAGCTACCGTGGTTTAAGGTTGTACGCTTTGTGATATAACTATATTTTTTTGCTGCAAGAGTATGAAATCACATTCACGTTTAGTATCAAGTGACATCAACTGCATAAAACAAGTTTATTCACAATAATACATCAAAAAGTATCGACAGAATTATTAATACCATGACTGTTTATGATTATTATTTTTATATAGAGCATTTTCACTCACGTGGCCAGCATATAATGCAAAAATAATGGTACCAGAAGAAAGCCTATTCCTAAAGAAAAGAGTTCAACTCACACAGGATTTGTTTGGAACACCAACATGCCGCGGTAACGTCATGTGAAAATGTTCTATATAACCAAGCTATATATGAGGAAACGTAACACGACTCCACAACCCCAAATAAACCTATCACTATGTATACATATATGCTGAACTGCTTTGCATTTCTTCCAATTTGTCAGTTGAAAACGATAATCAAATTGCAAAAACATTTTTCTACAATGTCTACAGAATATCATATCTCAGACCTGGTAGTCCCAAAACTCATAACACTTACAGTGGTCAATGGTATTGCAGTGAGTGAATCGAAGCCTTCACGTGTTGACTTAAGTCTATTTAGCCGGGGATATTTTCAAAAGCGTTCTTGACCGCTCCAGCCCTTAGTTAAACGTGCCCTTATTTATTCGATATGGCCGGGTGCATACTGAAATGTGTGACCCCGGGCCACGTCCATATGACCGTGGTTATCTCGAAGGCTTTTCCTTCAGTTTCATCACTTTTGAACGTAGCTGGGCAACGTTAAGTTTATAATCTCTGTTTGCTTAGAAACAGGAATTTAGCAGTTGCTTTTTCACTGCCGCAAATCTTACAGTTCTAGATCAAATTTATTTATAATCAATGCCCGTATTGTCGGTACAGTTTAAAATAAATAAGATCGGGAAAATGTCTTAATTAGAATGGCCCGACGTTTGCAAATAACATTGGGCCCCGTCGTTTAACTTTCGGTTGGTGCATTCCAACTACGCGCGAGTTGAAGGCGACCATCGAGTAATGTCCATGAGTAGGAGAAGAACTTGTTTGCAACTGGCCACATCTTCTTAGAGTAGTATTACCAACAAATAGTAAACAGGTATAGAAAGAAACGCTCCTTACCATCCTTTCCACCCCTTAACATCTAATTATGAAAAGATTCATTGTAAAAGTCTGCGTAACTTTAGCAGACTTAGGATTAAAAAAATGAAAAATGTAGTTTCAGATTCCTTTGACTAACTTTTTGACACACATTTGTGTCAACTCCGCCGCAAACAAACAATCTTGACAGCTTTGAGAAAGCCACCGTCGTTTGAGTTTGACTAAACAAATTTTGTTTTACTTGCTGATTCTTTTGTCGGCATAATCGACGTAAAAAAAGCCATAGTTTTACTTTTTGTTTCAGCTACTCTACCCTTTTTTTCGCTCAGTATATGGCATTTTAAATTTCCTTTTTCGTCGGAAATAATAAAGAGCTTGCCGTTAGATTTTTTCTAGTCCAGGTCTTCAAGTATGTACACAGGTACTTGCCAATCCGCGGGATATCGAGCCTCAATGTCATCCTGATGAAGAGATACCAAACCATTGATAACACGAGTTTTTAACAATAGTAAGTCATTGTCGGCCATCTCTATGCCTTGGTCACCGACGTAAATTAACTGGTCGTTATGACTTGGGACCAACATGGTTTTAACCCTGCTCTCATCGATTTCTTTGTGTGTTTGTAGAAGATGTTGAACAATGTCTTCAGGGATTTCCCGGAATTCTCCGCTAAGAAATTTAAGATCTGCTGGTTCGAATGATATGAGGCCATAGCGTAGTTTACTTTCAAGCACCAATTTTCCTATCACACCCTGATTTTGTTTGGCATTGTAGGTTGGCGTTGCAGCAGGAAGGCATACTGGTTCCAGGTTCTCATTTTCCCAACCATATCCCAGTTTTCTTTCTGGTAGCTGTTCGACTTGAAGTCGTTGATCAAAGGAATGTAAAGGGACATTGGTGAGTCCTTGATCCCTGCCTCGAGGAGGGCTGCTTGGTGGCATCACAAACGCCATGGTAAACGCGGGATTCAGAAGCTGCACTAAGACATCAGTATCTACCGTCAGTCTCCCATTCCTTAACCAAGCTATGAATCCTCTGTTCTTTTCTTCGAACGCACGGTGTATTGTTTGATGGATTATCTCTTCGTCCTCCTCATTCAAAGACAGGCTACCGCAGACCCCAAAAATCACCTTTATAGCTATTGAGAAAAGAAGTAAAGCATGAGACAAGTAAGAGGCTATTCCGTAATAAGCTAACATTAGTGGCGGAACGAGACCTTAAGATAAGACGGGGCCCGGTCATCCAGACCCTGAGATGAGGGGGAGGAGGGGGGGGGGGTGGTCTTAAAAAAAAAAACTTTTGGGGGGCCTCTTGTTCTGGCCTCAGTTTGGTCTAAGAATAGGAGGGGGCCGGTTCCCCGGAGCCCTCCCCTGGATCCGCCACTGCACATAAATAAAAAAAAGAAATCAGAAGACCCAGAAGACCCATTGAGAAACCTTTGTGTTTCTTTGTGTTACCTTGCGTGGACACAAATTCTAACCACTAAATATATATCTATGTTATTCACCGGCTGGGAGGTCCGTATTGGGAGAAACTGTGCCCGAGGACACAGTTTCTCCCAATACGGACCCACCTAGCCCGGTGAATAACATTTTTATTTTTTCCTACTGACGTTTAAAAGTTTAGGGAAAATTTTCCTTCACTCTCCACCCTACGTGTGTCAAGAAGGACGCGTTCGTGTTGATGAAGCGCGCGATCGATTGCAAACCAAAACAAAACATTACAACATGATTTTTAGCTCGGTAACTTATATTATGGCGCTTACTGCTCTCTTTTAGAATAAAGAAAGGTTTTTGTGTCTTGCTAGACAGTTCGTAATCTGAGTGTCAAACAAGGATAAAATAGTTGACGAGCTTGATATTAAAAGCCCCATGAAAAAAATACAGCAAGGATTTTCTGCGGCTGAATAATTCAAAAATTGCTTTCAGATGATTTTAATCGAGCGGGATGAAAACTGCACTAAGGAGTTAATTACACATACTAATTCTACGGTTTTGAATTGAATTCGAATAAAAGAAGGCGATGTGAGTAACAAGTTATAAACAAAGAAATGAAAAAGACGATAACCGCGCCGACTGCTGAAAAAGGATTTGTGTTGTTTATTTACGATCGAAAGCTAAATGGAATCATTGACAACAACCTTTTCTGATAAGTGGAAAACTAGCGAGGCAAAATTCAATGAAAAACGACAAATTCTAGATTCGTACAGAAAAAATGGAAAAGAAAACTACAAACAGAGCAAAGATGAAACATGCGACTTCAAGTTTAACATTTAACCAACGTTTAGGTTCAGTCTTTGCTTCTGTCAATCACCACCCTAACGAACTTCTCGGAAAACATGGGCTTTCCTTTAGAGCAAGTTCAAAAACCCACATTTAAAAAAGGTTGTAATTGGTAGATTTCGTAGTTATTGTGATTGACAACCAACTTTATTGTTATTTTCGTGCAATCCGAATGGCAAACCTGTCAGTAGGTTACCCGGGCCGGTTACAGTCAGTCCATTGTGAACAGTCTCACTCCAAGTTATACACCAGATTGAGAAACGTTGTCGCTTGAAAAGTATAAACCTTTAACGATGGAACCTAACGGATTTATGGGTAGAACTTTATTAGCATCGCCAATTTCAAGTTCTTTTAAAGGGACAGTGTCCCGATTGTGCGAACGCGCGAACGTCATCTGTTTTTTCTTTAAAAGACCATAGAACTGTCATATTGACTGCACAAGATTTCCTTCCGGACTGCACCGCCGACGGAGATTTGTTGTTTACATTCTAAAGTAATATTTTAGACTTTCGAAGAAGTGTTTCGTCTTATTTAAAATTTGGCTCGCGGCACGAAGACTCATCGCGCTTTTGTCGCTAGCAGGGCCGCCTCGCGACCCGAAAATCTCGTTCCGCTCGCTTTAAAAACAGCTTTTCTAATCTGAAACTCGTGTCAGAGGTCAATTGCTCCAAGTCCAGTAATATTTGCCTGATTTTCTCGCCTTCTAGCTTCAAACGTTTGAAAGATATATTAAATAAAAATGCAATCTTAACGTAATGAATTATCGTAAAGATTAGTCAAATATTATATTATGATTTATTGCACTAATTTTTCTAGACATGTAGCGCCTGTTTGTTTGATTTTGTCGGCCGTAGGGAGGTTCATTCAAAAAGTTTACTAACGCGTCGTTGCAAAACATTCTGCTTCATGAAGCTTAATTCCACAAGATCTCCTCAGTCACATCCACGTCTCAATGGTTTCTTTCTTACAGCCTCTATTGTTGCTGTTTCATTTCTGCCTATTCCTTTCACAATTATCTGCATGAGCTTGTATGGAAGCTGGCAGAAGAAATAAGCCTTCAATCGGCATAAAAGCGCTTCCCATCCTTCAGTGGTCCTCCGGCCAAAACAACAAAAGTAACGCCCAAAAATCCCGATTTTGCCCAAATCGAAACTCAACGGGAACAATATATCATTGATCTGTAATCCTGAGAAGATTTAGTGCAGTATCGATCTCGGCTAAGCGCGATGCAAACGGATTTTTTAAGGTTCTCTTAGGTTGTATTCCTTTTAGCCAATCTAAATCCGGATTTTGCGATCGAAAATTCGATTTTTTGTTCCATTAAGGACTAAACCAATCTAAGATTGCAATCCGAACGATCTACCTCTGAACATGGATCGTTCAGATTTGTATCTCAATCAGGTTTCATATCTTTGCTCCATTTAATGAAACTGCTTTTCGATCGCAAAAACGTGCTCGTTCATCAATAAACACGGCAGGTCAAGGTTAGTTCAGGCAAGTTATTTTTTACTCCTTTGTTGTTCTATACCGCTAAAGGATTGTAGTATACTAAACTCAAGTTCCAATGTCACTCTACATCCGTTAGGAAGTGAAAACGCTTAGATTTTCTCACCGTTACGTAAAACTATACTGGCCAATGTCTGTGTGTGTGTTTAGAGCGCGCTTCTCACCGCTTGAGAATTCGTAATTGTCTTCTGAATTTTGTTGAATCAAATTCCAGATAATTTTAAGTGGACGAGTCCCAGTATGAAACACCACTAGTTAAAGAGCTAAGTTTTTTCCCTTTCTCCACGAGAAGATGCTTAATTTAGCAGAATTTTTGTTCCGGCTAACACAAAAATGCAAACAATCTGGATTGTCCAAATCCGAAAAAAGTTTGGCTAAAAGGAATGCAACCTTACTCTCCTCGCATCTTTTGGTTTCGCGACATCCTGTCCAAAAATCAAAGTTTGGTGCATGCGCAGTAACGGGATACTGTTCCTTTTAAGAAAAGTTCACATTATCGAAGCTTTTGGCTACGATGCATTCCGAAAAAAGGTCAAACGGTTTCCAGATTTCATGGCGGTATGTACAGCCCCCGAAATGATCCCGACTCCGAAATGAGCTCCAACCCTGAAATGATTCCCAAATCGACCACGAAATGATACCGACCCCGAAATGAGCCCCAACCCTGAAATGATCCCCAAATCGACCCCGAAATCATGATACCGACCCCGAAATGATCCCCATTTCTCTTCACGTCGACCCCGAAATGATCCCCAATTAATTCTTGGAATGGAACTTGTATTCCGTCACGGAATTATTACAAATCTGTTGCAGCGTTTACGTTCTTAAATAGTGATTAACATTTCGCTACAAATTGAAAACGCTACGGTCAAGAACAGTATTTTTCCTTCTTCCCTTCCCATGAGACCCCGCGCGCGCCTCAACCTAATCCCCAATCTTCTCTCATCCCCCAAAACACTTAAATAGCGACTGGGTACGAGTCTGAGTCAAGAAGACTTTAGCAGCGACTGATCAAACAAAGTGAAATAGAGTTTAGTTGCGATATTTCGACTGGCCAATACCAGCCTTCATCTGGGTTTATTGAGATATCACGAATTCACAGAAATATATATGACGTAAAATTATGACCGGAAATTACATAATATGACGTGGTATGGTGGCTACTTTAAAAGACAAGATAACAAAAAAAATAAAAGATATACTATATATAGTTACAGTTCATCACGTTTATTGATGCCCTGAGAGGCTAAATTGTCTTAGCTTTATGGATAAGGTCGGCTTCACGTGCTTTCCTGAAAGAATCACGCCCATTTTTAAGTTTTTCAATAGGAATCCAAAGCATATGATTGTCGGAATGATTACTGGTTAGAAAGTGTTCTGAAACTGCAGTATGGATGTAATTACCAGTAGGGTTGAGTATTGGTCGTCTGTGTTCATTAAAACGGTCTTTGAGGCGACGTTTAGTTTCTCCAATTTCACCTGTAGAATGAAAAGTGTAATCGCGGCTACGACAAAACCTTTCTTAAGATCCAAATACAACGAGCTTCCGACATTCTTCGCACTGACGCACTTACAAACAAACCCAAGACTCAGACTGAAACCTGCTGAAGTCTTCTTGACTGTAACGTTTTCAATTTGATCTATTTTGACTGATCACGATCTTTTTGGATCCAACGTTGAGCAAGATTGATCGTACACGGTATTTGCTGTATTTTGTTTTACCTTACTTACTGAAACATTTCGGTGCAGTTTATGTGATTTTTTAGCGCTTTTGTCATCTGATCGCCTTTATGTATACTTTTGCATCTTCAACATCACTTTAAGATTTTAAAAAGTGTTAAAACACCATTTTTAAAATTCAATATCCAAGGCATGCAGTTTTAACATCATTTTTAAAATTTAACATCTATGCAGTTTTCTCTATAACCCGGGCTATAATCACCTAAGTAATAATTTTAAAAAATGTTATGTTTCTTGATATTATCAGTTGCAGTCCATGGTGTTCCTAAAAATTTACTAGACTTTGTGTAATTTTTTTGATAATAATATTTTCGTTTAATCCAGTTCAAAGTGTAATCCCAAATTAATGTCATGTGGGCAAGTAAAGATTATTAGTGAAGCTTAAGTTATAATGTTGTGCATTTTGCACGATCCATAGTTAAAGGATATCATTCCATTCCTAAAATTAAATGGGGATCATTTCGGGGTCGACGTGAAGAGAAATGGAGATCATTTCGGGGTCGATTTGGGGATCATTTCAGGGTTGGCGATCATTTCGGGGTCGGGATAATTTCGGGGGCTGTACAGATAAGCTCACAACTTTACTTGTCCCGGACTCATAAGAGATGTCTACAGTTAAAGAAAGTAGCCATATCGCTATCCCCCACTTTAAAATCATAAGACAGGACCTAAAAGCTGGCTTTCTTTGAAGACAAAAAAAGACAATGGCATGCCTTGAAAGTACTCTAGGGATTTGCATTTTCACGAGCATCTCGTGACAATGTAAACTTTTGTCGAAAGAACTTTGAATTTGCTTTGCTAATGAACGTATAAAATCCTTGAAGCCTCATCGTTCATGGTTTATACTTTTAGCGACAACGTTATTCAATCAGATATACATCACTGATTTGCCAGTTTACTGTCCAAGAGAGAACATAACATCAATACGGGTATACATCCACAATGAATTTGAAACTTCCTAAGGGTATACTAGCAATAACTAATGAAAACTTACAATTGCTTTCCGGCGGGGTTGCAAATGAGAGGAACCAGTGCTACCGCGCGATCAACGGTAAAACCTCAAGATCGCTTTCGTCGTGTAAAAAGAGCAATTTAAAGATGGCCTTCTCCAAACTTAAATACATCATTCTGTCTTATCTTGTTATGTTATGGTTTAAAACGGGGACCGAAACGGGAAAGGAGACCCCGGTGGCGTGGCCAACCTTCACACATCATTCACACCATGGGTTAGGTGGGTACAGTACTGCTTATAAATGGACTCGTCTGATAGCGGCTGCCCGTGGCGCCCTTGTATGTTAATGTCCGAGCTTACTATTAACATGTTCTAGTAAAATCCAACTAGTGGTCTATTATCAATGCTGCATTCCAATTGGTTGAGCTAGTTCTAGGCTATATGTTATAGCCTACTAGTAGCGAAAAGTGCCGGCTTTGAAAACCAAAACAATGGCTTTAAGTCCAGCTTTAACTAGCGAAAGTTGTTTTGTCTCGATATTTTTGACCAACTAGTTGGATTTTACTAAAACAATTATTCCTCTCGCCCTCGTGGCCTCTGTGTCAATAGCCCATTTCGCCTTCGCCCTCATGGGCTATTGACTCAGAGCCCATCCCGGCTCGAGGAATAATTGTTAAATATATATCGTAAATAGGGCGCGTCTGTTGTACTGTCATCCACCACTCCCTCCTTACTTCAATTCCTTCCTTTCTTCACATCTCAACACTAGAAAATAGAAACACTGGAACCACTAGGCGCACCACGTGTAGGCCGTGCAGGCACACATTAGCCATATGAAACTTAAAGTAACTAAATGCAGTGAGAAAAGGAAAGTATATAGAAACGTTATTTCTGTTATTATACAATGAGCACTCATCTTACCAACTCTTTGCACTGCCGTCTTGAAAAGTTTTTCATATTCATTTCTCCGCTCAGGTAGATTCTCATAAGCGTCTTTTACTGTTTCCCCATTGACTACCAACACACAAAACTGGAGCGAGTGTCTCTCCAAGTACTGCTTAGCTTTGGCGGGGGAAAGGTTCATAACTGGAGGCTGTGCATGAAGATTCAGTTTAGGACGAATACTTTCAACTGCTTGTATTACAGCGTCTATGGCTTCTTCGGAAACCATACAACCAATAATTGTCAAGCCTGAAAGTAAAAGGAAAAAAGTACAAAGTATGAATTACGTACATTAATGGTAAAAGCGGAGGAGGGGAGAGAGAGAAAAAACAAAAGGAGGGGAAGGACAACTATAAGGAGAACCGGAAAAAAAAATGCTCCAGGTAAGAAAATCCAAGACAACCACGAATTCTGTATCCAACGCCGTGGATTCTGGAATCCAGTACCTGGAATCCGGATTCTTGGATTCCGTATTCCTTTGTCTGTACTCCGGATATCAAAGCCCAGGATTTGATTCGACCGGTGAAAATTTCCCAGATTCCGGATTCCACTCGCAAAAATTTCCCGGATCACAGGGAATCCATGGGGCGACGTTTTGCAAGTACAAGATTTGTTCGTTACTGCACCACTCGAAAGGACGTTCTAAAAGGAACACTTGAACAACGTATTTGCGATGTCCGCTAACCTCTGTTGTTGTTGTTTTTTTATCAATTTTAATATGTTTAATATTAGAACCTCTTGCTCGTGTATATCGCTCGCTGCACTATTTTCAGTGGGGCTCTTCAGTACCAGGCCGAGTGCAACGCTAAAATTCTTAATGTTCTTAAGCTTCTTTTATCATGAAGTTGTTTTGTCAAAACTGAATGCTCAACTTGAGAGCAAAATACATCACACTAAAAGGAGCGATTCATCAAGTGACTGATAGGCAAACTTTACAATTTATAAGAGTCAAAGGGCCACTTTGAAAAGATGCCCTGTTGTCTTATTGTCTTTAAAAAAATAAAAGCGGAATAAACATCAGTTAGATGTTAATTAGTTAAAAATTACATCCAACTCAACAGTTGAAGGAACTGAGTGTAAAATTTGCTAACATCCATTAGTTTCCTGTGGCTGTTTTAATTGTAAACGGCGTTGTTCCCTTAGGTCTAGCCCCTTGGCTTTGGCTTTGGATGGCAGGTCTACCAGTGCCTCTAATATTACTAAATTCTGCGGAACCTTTCCCTTTTTAGAGGCAATCTGTGTCTCTCTCATAGAGGAGAGCTTTTTGTGTGATGAGTTCAAAGGGTTTGGAACAATTGTTGATCCTAAAGCCCTTTGAGGCACAGCCCCTTGGCTTCTGATACCTGCTCTGCTAATTCCTCCAGTTTTGTAACTCTGATCCCTTAGTCCATAAGAAGGAATTTCCAGTCCTACGCTACAACCGAGACCTGCCAAGCCTGTGGGTGCAAACAAAAAACAGTGACATGTCTAATTACTCTAATGCACTGCCAAGACTAAAGGAGAAAAAGGTACGAATTGCTCAGTTCCATCTGATTATGATGGCTGAAACACAAACGAAAAAACTAACGAACGACTGAAGACTAAATGACTGCAAACAAAAACACTGAAGTCGATTAAATAATCGTCCTGTAACTGTTGTGTGTGGTCAACCCTGCATCCCTCGAAAGGACGTCACTCGTGAAAAAAGACCACTGTTCCTAAACCATTGTTCTCTCCTACTTTTATTTGATGAATAAACAAAAGAAATGACACGAGTGTCAACTGCCGAAGCGCGAAGGGCTCAATCATCCGCTATCTCTACTCACTTGCGTTTCAGTGATCTAATGTCTGGTCGGGGAAAAATATAATAAATTAAATTGTAAAAGTACAATAAAAGCACCCTTTCCTTGAGTAATTTTCCCAATATCTGAGGAGCATTTGTTTTCTTCCGCTTCTATTGGAATGGATTCAGCCGTGGTTTTTCGTCTGGCCTTCGAGGTTGGGTCTGCTTTTATTGGCAGCTGATATTTTAACTTTTCACCATTCTTGTCTGAATTAAAAAAATGCATCAGGGCTTCCACGTGGATTTGCCTGTGTTTTTCGCCCCAGGAAAAGACGAAGCTTTTTCTTCCATCCAAATATTCTTCGTTGAACTGTACACAGACAATTCTTCGGGCCCAGGGCGAGATAACTGATCGTTCTTCCTCCTCTTCGATTTTGTAGTTGTCATCTGCTCCAATGACGATAATAACCTTGCCTCCTACCAAAAGAATATATACGTTAGAGAAACTTGACCTTGTTTTAGGGAAGACTGGTCACCGTTAGATCCAACTAGCATGTCACAGTAGCCGAATTTTAAAAGCGAACGTTGAATACTGTTATCATGACATCATGGCTGCCACCATGAACGCGTACTGAGAACAAATCAAATACGAATCCATGACAGCAGGAAGTATCTATTGATTACAAGTTGAAATAACTGGACTCAGATTACTAGAGTAGTAAAAATAGCCGAATTAGAGTGATTTTACTTAAGACATGAATAAACAATATTTCTCAAACTCATTAATAATTCATAAAAATACAAAGGAAATTTTAAAGTGTTTAATGAGCGTTTGGAAATCAGATGAAAAACTGCTCGCTTTTGCATCCTTAATTTCTCCGTCTAAAATTTTTTTTTTTGGAGAAGCAATATGGAGCATTTGACACAGATGAAACTCCTCGAAGTCCGCCAAAAATTCTTCCTCTGCGCGTCGTATTTTATTTTTGCCGCTCTAACAGTATAGATTCTAGGTTCGAGAAAAGTACTTCGCCACAAGAGCCCCAAACTAACATTCCATACGTAACAGAGGGCAAAATAACCTCAAAATAGAAATCAGTCCTCGCTTATCTAGGCAGGAAGTACAGTGATTTAATAATAAGTAAGTTCAACTTCCACGTAAACGACTTCGCTAGTTCTGATACGTGAAGATCCCATTTAAGAGCATTGTCTGTCTACACACCTAAGGTAGAAACAATCTCCTCGATAACATAATCATCACCCATCTTAATAGCTCGTTTTGGCCCAGTCAGTAGCCCACGTCTACTGAGCAGCATATACTCCGTCTTGGTAGGATGGGGATCGAGTGAGTAATTTGTTAATTCTTGCTGGTTATAGGGGCTCTTGTTTAGCAATGCAAATCAGTGTGGCGCATTTCAGTCACAATATAACAATTGTTCATGAGTGCGTATGACTAAACGGTGACTGACACACTGATTTCCAATGCTTTTTTGAGGGTCTCAATGGGAGTTTACCTTTGACGCTTAAACGTTGGCGATTTTGACGATTGGTTTAAATTGTAGCGGGGTTTTTGACGGACGAAGGTTATCAAGGAAATTTCATCTAATGAATTTTAAACTGAATATTTATAATTTTTGTATTTCTTTAAATATCAAAGTACACGGTCACTGGAGTTCGTTGCGGTTTTTCACATTTAAAATATGTGATATATTTTGCCAGCTTACTATAAAACCTATAATAATATAAAGTAATTTCAAAATATCTGGTCACGATTAAATACAGGTCATACAATGAGTTCATTTGGTCCTCACCGATGGAAACTCGCATCTTATATCGCTCGATTGACTCGAACTGTTTCTGAGTTGCAGTAAATAATTGATGAGGTTATACCGTTTTGACGGTTGACGGTAAAAACATAAACTTTTGTGACGGTTATCTGTTCAAATTTGACGGTCGTTTGACGGCTTACTGTTAACGCCATTGACGTTCCGTTTTTGTCCACATAAATCTGGCCAGAAAGATCTGTAATTTGTATAGATAATAGCATGATTTGTAGTGATATTTGGCATAAATACCACGAGTGATATTTCGAAATTGTTATACGTAATTTCACGAGCCGTTGGGCGAGTGAAATTTGAGACAATTTTGAAATATCACGAGTAGTATTTATGCAAAATATCACGTACAAATAATGTCATTATTTGTTTATACTATTACCCACGAAAGGTTTGTAATTTTCACATGTAAGTATTTCAAATTAAGCTGAAATACCAGTGCTCTAAGCCAATCAAATCGCAGAAATTTCTCATGTAGTAGTATAAATATTTGAAATTCAATGAAAATTGTAGCAATAAGACGAATTACTGGTGGCGTTTAGAATTCTTACCTGTAGCTTTCATTAAAGCTCTGTATACCTTGGTATAACCGCGGCCATCGTTTATCGACACGCGTGACTCTTGAGCGTGAACGACGAAAACTGCAATATCTATCTTCAGTGACGGAATAACTTTCTCACTCAACTCATCGATTTCATTAACGGAGAAGTAGTGATGCTCCACCGTGAAATCGAAACCAAGTTTGTCATGCAGCATCGGTTTGGAGGAGTTTCGTAAATCCTCGTTGACGCGGAGTTCATAGTGATGATCACAGTTAAAAAGATGGATCTTTTTCTGCATTTTTTTCGGCCTTTTTCTATAAGTATTCTCTCGCTAGAGCGTGAATCCTTTTCTTAGTTTGAAGATGTGTTTTATAACCACTGCAAAGCGACGGCGTCACTCTTCACTGATTAACTTTTCCAAGAAAACCGAATTAAGGACCGTCAAATTCTATACACTCCAGCACGCACGAGACCTGATGGGTGGGGAGTTAAATGCTGAACTCCAGGGGAAAGGAGTGGGTACAGAGTGGTCTGGAGAAAGTTTGATCGTTATGAAGATCAATCTGGTCTACTTGTGATTCGTGACGCTAGAGCTACTAACTGCCTGAAAACAGGTTTCGCTAAACTAGTGCGTAACTATCCTTTAACCTTTAAAATTCAATTTAAACGAGTAGAAAATGATTAGTAATAATCAGTTTCTACTCGTTTCAATTGCAATTTCAAGGTAAAAGATGACGAAACTTTGAAAGTAGCATCCTCTTTTAGAAGCTCTCAGCTATGAAAAACTTTCCAAATTACAAGGCTTCATCCAATGTGAATGGAACTGGCCAATATCCTGTCTGAATGACTCGGAAACCCAAAAAAGGGGACTTAAAGAGAGTTAAGTCTATCCCTACCCCTCCCCCCGCCTAGAAGCGTACTCCTTCGGCGCTCGTTTAGGAAATCGGTCAGTGAACTAATTTCAAAAGGAGAAAAACGCTCATATCGATCAAACTGCTTGCAAAATGCGTTATTATAATTTATGCATTAGGTTATGCACATGAAAAGTTCGGCGTCTGAATCAAAAACGTTCCAAAGTCGTTCCACAGTCGAAAGTCCCGGCCGAGCTAATTTTTCTAATTCCCCTCTCCCTCCGGTCCGTTTTTGAATCCGAAAATTTTAGATTCCTTTTTACTACGAAAAATAGACTAACCTGGAGAGTGAAATGTGAAAAAGTCATCTTCAGAAAATCGTAGGGAATTTATTAGATAGGCTTCGAAAATTGTTCATGAATGGAACGGTCATCTGGAAATTTTAAGCCGTCATCAAGTAATTGAAAATTCTAGGCAATATTTGCTTCTCCGAACAGATATTTTACAGAAAACATTGGGTGCTCCTGAGTTCGGCGTCTGGACCGGGCCTAATTAAGCGCCGGTTGATGAAACCTGAAATTGTTTTCCAACGGCAGAGAAGTCGTATGCGCACGGGTTAACTTATTACAAAGGTTAGTTATTGCCAAAAGATGTGGAAACCCTTTAAACCTTGCACGAAAACTGAACGACTTATCTCCTCGAGCATGCTCGAGGGCCTTGTGAAAATGAACGCGATTTGTAAGGAAACTTTTATAAATTGTGAAATGCTAATAAACGTATACCCCTAAATCCATTAGCTACTTAGGGTAGCTACTGTGGTTTAAGGTTGTACGCTTTGTGATATATCTTGTATGAAATCACAATCACGTTAAGTATCAAGTGATATCAACTGCATAAAACAAGTTTTTTCACAATAACACATCAAAAAGTATCGAGAGAATTATTGATACCATGACTGTCTAAAGTTATCGGTTTTAGTTCATGATTATTATTTTTATATAGAGTGTTTTCACCCACGTGGCCAGCATCTAATGCAAATTTAATGGTAACAAAACAAAGCCTATTCCTAAAGGAAAGAGTTCAACTCACACAGGATTTGTTTGGAACACCAACATGCCGCGGTAACATCGTGTGAAAACGCTCTGTATAACCAAGCTATAAGGAAACGTAACACGACTCCACAACCCCAAATATATAAACCTATCACTATATATGTATACATAATGCTGAACTGCTGGGAGCTGGTTTGCACTTCTTCCAATTCGTCAGCTGAAAACGATAATCAACCTGCAAAAACATTTTACGATCTCTACAGAATATCATATCTCAGTCCTGGTAGTCCCAAAAGTCATAAGGCTCACAGTGGTCAATGGTATTGCAGTGTGTGAATCGAAGCCTCCAATTGTTTCGGAAGGTGTTGACTTAAGTCTATTTAGCCGGGCTATATTTTCCAAAGCGTTCTTGACAGCTCCAGCTCTTAGTTAAACGTGCCCTTATTTTTTCGATATGGCCGGATGCATACTGAAATGTGTAACTCCGGGTGACGTCCATACGACCGTGGTTATTTCGAAGGCTTTTCCTTCAGTTTTATCGCTTTTGAACGTAACTGGGCCATTTAAGTTTATAATCAGCTATAATCTCTGTTTGCTTAGAAACCTAGGAATTTAGCAATTGCTTTTAAACTGCCGCAAATCTTACAGTTCCAGATAATTTTGTTTGTAATCAATGCCCATATTGTTGGTACAGTTTAAAATGAAAAAGATCGGGAAAATGAACTAGAAGAGCCCGACGTTTGCAAATAAGGGTTTGTTGCATTTATGTGACTGGCACGTAACAAGGGCATCCAACGACAATTTTTGGAAAATATCTGTTCGGAAGACGATTTGAGATCTAGAATTTTCGGAACATTTGTTGTTAAATTTCTTGCTTGCCTGCCTCTCCTAGGATTTTCGAACCCCCCAAAAATGGTATAATTGCCCATTTTTAACGAATTTTTACCCTAAAAAGGTCACCTAGAATTTTCGGGAGCCTCTTTTTGGCTGAAATTTTCGAAAGGTAACTCTTAATCTCTATAATTTTCGGATCAATAGACTTTCAGCTAGGAAATCTGAACAGCTGAAAAATTTTTAGGGGATAAAAATATGCCTCGACCTACCGTTTAAATACTAAAATACGTTCAACAATGCTATGTTTGAGTGGTTGTGAACTATGATTCTCGGTGGGTGCCCCTGACGTAACAAAGGGCCCCGTCGTTTAACTTTCGGTTGGTGCATTCCAACTACGCGAGTTCAAGGCGACCATCGAGTAATGTCCATGAGTAGGAGAAGAACTTGTTTGCAACCGGCCACATCTTCTTAGAGTAATATTACCAACAAATAGTAAACAGGTATAGAAATAAACGCTCCTTACCATCCGTTCCACCCCTTAACATCTAATTATGAAAAGATTCATTGTAGAAGTCTGCGTAACTTTAGCAAGACTTAGGATTAAACAAATGAAAAATATAGTTTCAGATTTCTTTGACTAACTTTTTGACGCACACTTGTGTCAAACTCCGCTGCAAACAATCAATCTTGACAGCTTTGACAAAGCCACTGTCTTTTGAGTTTGACTAAACAAATTTTGTTTTACTTGCTGATTCTTTTGTCGACGTAATCGACGTAAAAAAAACCATATCCTTACTTTTTGTTTCAGCTACTCTACCCTTTAATTCGCTCTTTACATGGCATTTTAAATTTCCTTTTTCGTCGGAAACAATATAGAGCTTGCCGTTAGATTTCTTCTTTTCCAGGTCTTCAAGGATCTGCACGGGTACTTGCCAATCCGCGGGATATCGAGCCTCAATGTCATCCTTATGAAAAGATACCAAACCATTGATAACACGAGTTTTTAACAATAGTAAGTCATTGTCGGCCATCTCTATTTCTTGGTAACCGACGTAAACTACGTGCTGGTTATGGTTTGCGACAAACATGATTTTAAACCCACTCTCAGCGATGTGTTTGTCTGTTTGTCGAAGAATTTGAACTACGTCTTCAGGGATTTTAGACAATTCTTTAAGATATGCTGGTTTCAATAATATATTGCCATGGTGTAGTTTGCCTTTTAGCACCAATTTTCCTATCAAACAATTTTGTTCGGTATTATATGCTGGAGTTGCAGCAGGAAAGGACACTCGTTGCTGATGCAGATTCTCATTTTTCCACCCATATCCCGGATTTCTTTCTGGTAGCTGTTCCAAGTGACGTCGTCGATCAGAGGAGTGTAAAGGGACATTGCTTTGTCCTTGAGCTACCCCTCCAGGGCTGCGTGTTGGCATCTCAAACGACCTGGCTAAGGCGGGATTCAGAAACTGCGCCAAGACATCAGGGTCTATCGTCAGTCCTCCATTCTTTAACCAAGCTATGAACCCTTTGCCCGTTTCTTCGAACGTACGGTGTATTGTTTGATGGATTATCTCTTCGTCCCTCCTAGGCAAACATAGGCTACTGCAAACCAAAATAACCACCTTTATAGCTATGAAAAAGTAAAACAATATTAATCAAATTAAAATGCTATTATGTAATGAGAATCTAACGAGGTTAAACACATCAAAGAAGAAAGAGTCAGGAAGACCCGTTTTTCGAGACCCTTCGGACCTATTTTGCGGGGGCGCCAAGTTTAACCACTAAAATCACTCTCTCTGGAGATAATTAATGTTACTGCACACGACATAATGAATACGGGATTCAGAAGCTGCGCCAAGACATCAGGGTCTACCTTCAGTCTCCCGTTCTTCAACCAAGCTATGAATCCTTTGTCTTTTCCTTTGACCGTACGGTATATTGTTTGATGGATTATGTGTTCGTCCTTCATAAGCAAATATAAGCTACCGCACACCACAAAAACCACCTTTAAAGCTATTTACAAAAGAAGTAAAACATGAGTAGTATAGGGGGAATGTTTTACTCCGGATTTTTGCACAGGAATGAAAATAGAAATGAGAAGAAGGAGGAGGAGCGAAAATAATAAAAACGAGGAGGAGAAACAGGAAGAAAAACAATAGAGATGAGGAGGGAAGAGCAGGAGGAGGGAAAAAAACAGAAATGAGGAGGAGGATATGTAGATGTAGGGAGGTCGATGTCGGGTCGATGTGGGGTCGATATAGTGTCAATGTGGTAAAGGGAAAATAGAAATAAAAAAATGTCAAAAGAAATAAATTAATCTATTGTGGAGGATTGTAAGTAAAACATTGTCGTGCGTTCTAAAAAGAGCTAGTTTGCCTTGGCTCTCATTAATATGTACGATTTGCGCGCCAAAAATCAGTAAACCGGAACTAGGACAATGACAGCGGCAGAAAATAGTCAACAACTTTCGTAATCACGTTACGGCTCAGTGATTTTAAGCCACAGGCGAGTTTGACGTTATTCCTTAGACACCATGAATTAACCAATGAAAACGTTTCATATTTTCTAATCAACCAATCGAAAACCAAGACATTTACCGACCTAGAAATGAGTACAAACCTGTAGAACCAGTTAAACCGACTGAAAAAAGCACATGACCTTATCTTAATGAGATTCCTGCGCATTTTATTCAAGCCAAAGGTTATGACGTCATCAGGCGTTAATGTATTCCTGCGCAAAAATCTGTAGTAAAACACTGGCCTCCTATACTGCTAACATGACACAAGTCAGAGGCTATTCTGTAATAAGCTAACATAAATAAAAAGACCCGTTGCGAAACCTTTGTGTTATCCGTGCGTGGGCACCAATTCTAACCACTAAATGTAGTTTGTTCTGTGGCGACAGATATTTTTAAGTCATATCGATAATGAACTTTCCTCAAAGACATCTGTTTAATCTGGAGTCCCACAGGGATCAATACTAGGCTCAGTCCCCTTTTATTGATAATACGTATGAATGATCTTCCTTTTCACATAAATGAAGCACAATGCTGTTAAGATACGACGGTTCGAAAGTCGAAACCTCCGACATTCAGACTAAAGCTCTTTTGAATGTTGAAACTAAAATGGTTCTAGATCAAGAAAAACGTAGGGCTATGATTATGTCGTCTTTTTACTTGAAGTAAAATATCAAAGCTTCCAGGTTATCTCAGTAGAACCATCACTGATTCTCAACTTGAAAGACAATCGGAGAAATTACAGGGTGTTCATACAAACTAAACGTCGAGCTTGTCCACGCATATCGATTACATCGCTTAAGTTATCCCGACGAGTGGGTATCCTACGAGTTATTCGGGAAAATTAAACGTGACATACGAGGCCCGCTTACAGCCCTCTATAAATTAATGGATTACTGCTGCATTGCATGACGCGGCTCCACAAAAGGGAAAACTTTCATATAGGTTTTAACTTTTACAGAAAAAGGCTGCTAAAGCTCCCTCTTGCCGCTACTTATGGAACTTGGATGGCTCAGGTTCCATCTTTAAAATAATTGAATCAAATGTGTACGTTCTAAAATTGTCTTCAAAACTTTAAACGTGACTACTGTTACCGGGTTCTCCTAGACCAAGTAGACCAATCAGATTACAAGAAAGTAAAAATATATTTCAAAAAAGTAGTTTTTAGCCAATCCATCAGCTCGTAAGAACAAAATGATTTACTGGAATTCAAATATTGAAAATAATCGTGTCCATGAAAGAAAAATTCCCGGAAAATTATCTTTAGAGATGTTGTTCGCGTTTAAAACTTTTGTCATAACGTTCGGGAGACATACTTATTTGTCACAAAGCTGCTATTTGTCATTAAGAAGCAATTTCTTCGTTAACATTGCGCGCTTTCCAAAAACATGCGACCTCAAGTCAAAAATTTAATCAACGTTTACGTTCTTCACTCCTGTCATGATCAATCACTCTAACGGACCCCTCGGAAAACATGGGCTTTCCTTCAGAACAAGTTCAAAAAGGTCACATTTTTAAAAGGTTGTCATTGGTAGATTTCGTAGTAATTAAGTTGACGACCATCTTTCTTTAAATTTTATTGTTATTTTCGTGCAATCCGATGGGTCAGCCCTATCTAGGTGGCCCCGGCCGGTTACAGTAGTCAGTTGTAAACAGCCACACTCCAAGTTATATATAGCTGACTTGCCAGTTTATCTTTCAAGAGAGTATACGTAAATAACATCAACACGTGTACATCCACAATGAATTTGAAACTTCCTAAGGCTAACATTAACTGGCGAAAACTTACAATTGCTTTTCGGCGGGGCTGCAAATGAATGGAACCTGCTACCGAACCTACTCAGACCAAACAATGCTTTCGTCGTGTGAAAATTTAAAGACGGCCTTCTACAGACTTAAATACATCTGTCTTATATAGTGAATTATACACCGATCGTATCTTGTTATGTTATGGTTTAAAGGAGTTTGACTAATAGTCGCGGGTAGCGGGTCGCGGGTCCAAAGTCGCGGTCGTGGGTCCAATGTCGCGGTCGCGGTCCACAGAAAGGAGTTTGCTCCCACTAACGATTGAAATCCGGAATCCAAGTTCCTACTAAGAGAGAAGAGACCATAATCTCTTGGTTCTACTGACGAAGACTGGAATCCAGTACCTGGAATCTGGAATTACTTACCTAATTTATTGTCTTTTCTTAGCTCTGGTGGAGTTGATAACTTACTGTTTTCAGCGCCTGGTTTACTTTCTTTTTCAGCTTCATGATATCGGGCGTTATTATTTCTTTACCTACTTACTCACTTAGTTTCGATGCATGTTTTCAAGATTTGACTGAGACGCACAATGAATGACTTCCTGTTGTCAGGTTGTCCTGGTTGCCATTTAGGTGAAAAGAACAAGAAGTTATATTGAACACTCCGGGTTGCCTTCTCAGCTGTAAAAGAAAATCTTGCTTCGAGGAACAGACTCCTTTCTGTGGATTATTACTTGTTTCCATATTAAATTCATGCCTTGAATACCGCTTGAATGAAGTTTTATGCGCCTATCCACATTTTCTTTATTTCTGCCGAAAACATGTGTTAAATATAAGAGTTCTCGTTTCTTCAACCGACAGATTCGTAGCTTTTCGTGCCCGAGTTCGCTTTTTTTTAAAAAAAGAAAAAGGCTTTAAGTTGTTGTAACGTTTATAATTTGTAGTCTATGAAGTGTATCGCATATTTTTCAGTAAATGATCCCCTAAGCATTTGTGAGCAATTTATAGACAAGAAGAAAACAATGGTAACTTACGGTAACTTTTTTATCAGATACTGTTATGCATAAGTATATTCAAAGCTGAATTTACACATAACTGGGCCCGATAGAAAGAAAACAAGATAAACTTGCGGTGAGCACAAAAGTCGGCCAGCTTTTTCTTTCAGGTCTTTTCTTGAGACATTATTAATTTGTTGACTCTAACACCCGTAACCTGTAAATTGGCTACCGTAGAGTATCGTGCATAAAAAAAGACTCTTTCCCTTTATATTGTTTTCATATCAGTCGTTTTCACTCAGTTACCTCGAACCCCAAATCATTTTCCCCTGCCACAAAATTGAACCCGCGACCGCGACTTTGGACCCGCGACCGCGACATTGGACCCGCGACCTGCGACCATTAGTCAAATTCGGCTTAAAGTGGGGAACAGGCAAGGCAGATTAAAACTTCCATATCAATGACCAAACCGAAGGTACAGCACTCGACAAGAAGTTATAATCGCCGAGCTTACTGTTAATTGCGTTCGAGGTACGAGAACGCAACCCCTAATTTGTGTTGGGTGTTCTGTGCATTATTGGGTGACCTGTGCAATTAATAAGGGAGGTTTTTTTGAGATTGCATTTTCGTTCGTCGTCGTCGTCGACACACATTTGCCTCGCTTTGAGGCGCTTGCTTAAGTTTTGCCTCACTTTGACGCGCTAACTCATGTGGGGATTCTTGTGTCCTCGGCGTTCATCTTTCAAAGGTTTGCTAAGGTCTGATATTCTTCGTAAAGCGTTTATCTTTTAAAAAGTTTGCTGAATCTTCGTAAAGCGTACATCGATCTGTGATTGCTGAATCGTCCAAAACGTTCATCTTTCAGGAGTTTGCTGTTAAATTTTACTTTGGATTAAGCCTTCATATTTTTCAGCNAGTAAATGATCCCCTAAGCATTTGTGAGCAATTTATAGACAAGAAGAAAACAATGGTAACTTACGGTAACTTTTTTATCAGATACTGTTATGCATAAGTATATTCAAAGCTGAATTTACACATAACTGGGCCCGATAGAAAGAAAACAAGATAAACTTGCGGTGAGCACAAAAGTCGGCCAGCTTTTTCTTTCAGGTCTTTTCTTGAGACATTATTAATTTGTTGACTCTAACACCCGTAACCTGTAAATTGGCTACCGTAGAGTATCGTGCATAAAAAAAGACTCTTTCCCTTTATATTGTTTTCATATCAGTCGTTTTCACTCAGTTACCTCGAACCCCAAATCATTTTCCCCTGCCACAAAATTGAACCCGCGACCGCGACTTTGGACCCGCGACCGCGACATTGGACCCGCGACCTGCGACCATTAGTCAAATTCGGCTTAAAGTGGGGAACAGGCAAGGCAGATTAAAACTTCCATATCAATGACCAAACCGAAGGTACAGCACTCGACAAGAAGTTATAATCGCCGAGCTTACTGTTAATTGCGTTCGAGGTACGAGAACGCAACCCCTAATTTGTGTTGGGTGTTCTGTGCATTATTGGGTGACCTGTGCAATTAATAAGGGAGGTTTTTTTGAGATTGCATTTTCGTTCGTCGTCGTCGTCGACACACATTTGCCTCGCTTTGAGGCGCTTGCTTAAGTTTTGCCTCACTTTGACGCGCTAACTCATGTGGGGATTCTTGTGTCCTCGGCGTTCATCTTTCAAAGGTTTGCTAAGGTCTGATATTCTTCGTAAAGCGTTTATCTTTTAAAAAGTTTGCTGAATCTTCGTAAAGCGTACATCGATCTGTGATTGCTGAATCGTCCAAAACGTTCATCTTTCAGGAGTTTGCTGTTAAATTTTACTTTGGATTAAGCCTTCATATTTTTCAGCATGGTTCGTCACTGTCTTTGGAAAATGTCTGCGACTACTGGTGCATGCATCAAACCGGGTTTAGTTCGGCGGCCGTTATGCCACAATGTAAATCTACCGAGTTGTGTAGCTCGGCGGCCGTTTTGTCACAAAGTAAATTTACGAGTTGTGTAGCTCGGCAGCCGTTGTGCCACAAAGTAAATCTACCGAGGATGTGAAGCTCGGCGGCGCCATTTGACCATGACTTGTGATATTTTCGGCACCGGACAAACGAACACTTTAATTCTATGTTATTTATTAGGAAAAACTTATAAATCAGCCCACAGTAGCGCCACTCTCGAGTCACTGAAATCAACACGCTCAACCAAATTGCTAGAAAAGTTATTGACGTGAGCCGCACACACGTTCCATTGAAGGCTTTGATAGGGTTAGTGCGAAGTTTGAATTCAGATGTGAAAGCTCTTAAACCAGTAAATTCAGTGTAATTCATTTTGTCAACAAGTTGATGATTGGATGCTGTTAAAAATAACAGAGAAAATTATCCGAAGAAATGATTTTGAATAAAGAAAAAGAATCCCGGGTTAAGAACTAATCGGCCTTTGAGAAACTGCGCCCTGTAACTCGCGCCAGTAAAACAAAATGTTCCATTTACACGTCCGACGCTGGCCAATGTCTCCTCCGATTAAAAGCACTTGACACCGAACAATACGATATCTTTTGAAAACGTTCTTAAAATGATACACAGTTTAAATAGAGGTTTCGCTGTACGCAACCCTTACGTTCAAAATATGCCATAATCATATTTATCTACATCGCAACCACCCTTCCGCCTCAACAAACATAGCGAACGCACTCTCCTAAGCTCCGATTACTCCTAGTATATATTGTAGAGAGCGCACGTCTGTTGTCCTCTCATTAACGACTCCTTCCTTCTTTCCTTCCCACCTCAACACTAGAAACTAGGAACACTGAAGCCACTAGACGCACCACGTGTAGGCCGTGTTGGAATTGAGTGCAAATGCACACGAAAGCCATATGGAAATTAATTAAGTAAATGCGACGAGAAAAGAAAAGTGTAGAAACGTTTATTTTTATCAATGACAAAATGAGCACTTATATCTTACCAACTCTTTCCACTGCCGTCTTGAAAAGGTCTTCATATTCAACTTTCCGTGCAGGTAGATTCTCATAAGCGTCTTTTATTGTTTCCCCATCGACTACCAACACACAGAACTGGAGCGAATGTCTCTCTAGGTACTGCTTAATTTGGTTAGCAGTTGTAAGGCTTATAACTGAAGGCTGTGAATGAAGATTCAGTTTAGGACGAATGCTTTCAAGAACCTGTTTTACTGCGTTTATGGCTTCCTTGGAAACGTTACAACCGAGAAGCGCCAAGTCTGAAGGAAGAAGGAAAAACAGAGACACCTTTAATGTGCTAAAGAAGACAAAAGTACGAATTAAGTCCATTACGTACATAATAAGGTAAAGCGGAGGGAGGGGGAGGAATAGGGAGAGAAAAAAAGGAGAGAAAAGACAACTAAGGACAACCGAAAAGAAGATTAGTCGATAAAATAATGTCGTCTTACGCTCGATGTAAGGAAATCCAAATCGTTGCACTCTGGATTCCACGCCTCAGTTGAACATGGATTTCGTATACCTTGTCATGAGCTATACTCCGGATTTCAAAGCCCAGGATTTCGGAATCCACCAGCGAAGATTTACCAGATTCCGGATTCCACACGCAAAAATTTATCGGAACCAGGAATCCTTGGAGCGAAGTTTTGCAAGTAAATGTTTGTTCATCACTGCGCCATTCGAAAGGACGTTCTAAAACCGGAACACTTGAACAACTTATTCCAGGTAGACTGCTCCCTTACCTCCGTTTTTTCCCACTTTTAACACTCCAACCACTGACTCGTGTATAACGTGTTCGCTCCACATTCCACATTTCTTTTATGAGAGGTTGTTTTGTCAAAAATATATGCTCAACTTGATCGCAGTAAACATCACACTTAGGATATAAATTCAACAAGTGACTGGTAGCCAAAATTCGCAATTTATAAGCCGGGTAAAGGGTCACTTTGGAAAAACGCCCTAGTCATCTGTTTTTAAAATGAAGGTGGAACAAACATTAGACGTTTATTGGCTAAAATTACTTTCAACTTAACAGTTGAAGAAATGCTGATCGTAAAATTTGCTAACCTCCATTAGTTTCCAGTGGCTGTTTTATGAACGACGTTGTTTCCTTGGGTCTAGCCCCTTGGCATTGGATGCCAGATCTACCAATGCCTCTACTACTGAATTCTGGACCTTTCTCCCAAGAAGGAACCTGTGTCCCTCCCAAAGAGGAGAGCCTTTCGCCTGGTGAGTTCAAAGGGTTTGGAACCATTGTTGATCCTAAAGCCCTTTGAGGCACAGCCCCTTGGCTTCCGATACCTGCTCCACTAATTCTTCCAGTTTTGTAACTTTGATCCCTTTGTCCGTAAGAAGGAATCTCCAGTCCTACACTAAAACCGAGACCTGCCAAGCCTGTGGGTGAAAACAAAAAACAGTGGCATCTCTAATTATTCTAATGCACTCCCAAGACTATACAGGTGAACAAGGTACGAATTACCTCTATCGGATTATGATGGTTGAAAGAAAAAAGAGAGAAAAAAACTAACGAATCTAACGAACGACTGAAGAAAAACTGCAATCAAAAGTACTGCAGTCGATAAAAGGATCGTCTTGCAAGTAGCTGTTGTATGTGGTCAACCCAGCATCCCTAGCAAGGATCGACCTCACTCGTGAAGAAATAGACCACTTTCCCTAAACCTTTGTTTTCCCCTACTTTTATTGGATGAATAAACGTGCGAAATGGCAGGAGTGTCAACTGCCGAAGCGCGAAGGGCTCAACCATCCCCTATCCCTACTCACTTGCGTTTCAGTGATCTAAGGTCTGGTCGGGGAAAATCAAAGTAATAAAAGCACGCTTTCCTTGAGTAATTTTCCCAATATCTGAGAGGCATTTCTTTTCTTCCTCTTCGGTCGGAATGAATTCAGCGGTGGTTTTTCGTCTGGCCTTCGAGGTTGGGTCTGCTTTTATTGGCAGCTGATATTTAAACTTTTCACCATTCTTGTCTGGATCAAAAAAATGCATCAGAGCTTCCACGTGGATTTGCCTGTGTTTTTCGCCCCAGGAAAAGATGAAGCTTTTCCTGCCATCCAAATATTCTTCGTTGAACTGTACACAGACAATTCTTCGGGCCCAAGGCGAGATAACTAATCGCTCTTCCTCCCCTTCGTTTTTGTAGTTGTTATCTCCTCCAATGACAATAATAACATTGCCTCCTACCAAAAGAAGACATACTAATTAGAGAAACTTGACCTTGTTTTTGGGAAGACTGATCACCGTTAGATCATGTCACAGTAGCCGAATTTTAAAAGCGAACGTTGAATAATGTTATCATGACATTATGGCTGCAACCATGAACGTGCACTGAGAACAAATCAATCGAAATCAAATACGAATCATCTGTTTCGCACCGAATTCATGACAGCAGGAAGTAGCTATTGATTACAAGTCAAAATAACTGGATTCAGGTTGTTATTACAGTAATAATAGCCGAATTAGAGTGATTTTACTAAAGCCATGAATAAACAATATTTCTCAACTCATTAATAATTCATAAAAATACAAGGGAAATTTTAAAGTGTTTAATTAGTGTTTGGTAATCAGATGAAAAACTGCTCGGTTTTGCATCCTTAATTTCTCCGTCTAAAATCATTTTTTTTGAGAAGTAATATCGAGCATTTGACACAGATGAAACTCCTCGAAATCCGCCAAAAATTCGTCCGCTGCGCGTCGTACTTTCAACTCTCTTCTCAGTGTTTCATCTCGTGATGAAACCCAGTGACTGTGTCTCATGCATGATATATTACGTAACAATTAGCTCCAAATGGTAAGGAGTAAACAAAAGAAAACGATGAAATTCATATAGAGTGTAATACTGCCTATTATTATTCATTCAAAATATTTCTCCGTTTCTGATTGGCTAAAACCACATGCATAATTCATCATAACCAGCATCTGTTGACCAAATTTGGAAGAATTTTGCCGTATTGAACCGATGACGTCAGATTATTGAACCGTTAACCGAGAAAACCTGGGGACAAGATTGAGTTGTTTTGGTAAAACGGATAATAACAGCATTTATTTAAACACGATTAAAAATTCAGCAAAGCTGATGTCAGGTCGTATACAAACAACAAAATTAAACTTCCTAACTAAGCAGAATAAGACTAATATAAGAATTCTACGTATTTACAATTACAACAATAAAAATTCTACACAGTACATCATCATAATATATATGGGTTAAAAATACACTTGAGTGACTTTTTGAAAGCGTCAATGTCATGAATTGATCTCATTTGGTTTTCCAGGGCATTCCACCGAATAATTGACTTGTATAAGCATGATTTCTTGACAATATCGGCTAAGGCCCAGGCAACTTAAAGGTCATTTTAATCCTGAGATTGTAGCTACTTACATACTTTTCAAAAAGACAGTTAATAGGACATAGTAAAAGATGACAATAAGTCTAATGCGCTAAAATTAATAATCGTTTCCCATACAAAAATAACCCCAAAATAGAAATCAGTTCTCGCCTATCTGGGCAGGAAGTACAGTGATTTAATAAAAAGTAGGTTCAACTTCTGCGTAGACAACTTCGCTAGTTCCGATACATGAAGATCCCATTTAAGAGCATTGCCTATCTGGACACCTAAACATCTTGTAGAAACAATCTCCTCGATAACATAATCGCCCATCTTAATAGCTTGTTTTGGCCCAGTCAGTAGCCCACGTCTACTGAGCAGCATATACTCCGTCTTGGTAGGATGGGGAGTGAGTAATTTGTTAATAGGCTATTTCCGAGTTCCAAAAACGAGGCTAAGTGCGAAACCTTTGTCGTGAAAATGAGTTTTATTTGCATCATAATTAAATTAAAAATCATTTTCATATCAATGGGTTCGCACTTGGCCTCGCTTTCAAAGTGAGACTTTTTGGAACTCGGAAATGGCCTATTCTTTCTGGTTATAGGGGCTCTTCTTTAACAATGCAAATCAGTGTGGCGTATTTCAGTCACAACATACCAATCGCTCACATGCATGAGTGCGTATGACTAAACGATGTCACATTGATTTCCACTGCTTTTGTGAGGGTCTCAATGGGAGTTTAGCTTTGACGGTTGACGTTTAAATGTTGCCGATTTTGACGATGGGTTTAAATTGCCGGGCTTTTGACGATGAAGGTTATCAAGGAAATTTCATCTAATGAATTTTAAAGTAAATATTTATGATTTTTGTATTTTTTTAAGATCAAAGGACACGGTTTTGGAGTTCGTTGTGGTCTTTCACTTTTGAAATTATGGGATATTTTGCCATCTTACTATGAAACGGTCGTGACTAGAATGGATACTCCAAAATCAGGTATCCGCTCGGAGACTTGGCAGGGGCACCCAACGAATATTTTTCTGAAAATGAGCCGTTAACTAGAGCAAACGAAAATTTAGACGCCTTTAAGGCATTTTCAAGCGCTTTTCTGTGTTGCTGGAAAGAATTTATCTGTTCCTCACTCCCAGCAGGTTAGATGGCTATTCTCCCAGCCAGCAGAGCGTCCTTTTCCATGTTTACCAGCCAGCAGGAAAAAAATCTGTATTCAAATAAGCGCCGCAGGGTTGCTTGGAAATTGCGGCGCTGATTCGAGTATATACGGTAAAAATAAATAACACACAGCCTTAACTCTCACTTTTCAACCAAGAATAACAACAACTACAATGGTAATGACAAAGGAACGTCACTAAGCCTTCCCTAGATGTACCTTTTGTGAATCCTATTCAGTCCAACTTGAATATAATACATCAGGCTGTTTAATAGGTTTTGACAACGGTGAACTCGCGCTCCGCCAAAACCCGAATGTTTTAATTCAGAATTTTTTAACAGTTGTGTGACACTATTATGTAAGATGTACGAAACGAATGCAGTTACCAAGAACACGCAGATATAACACTTTGTTGTGACTATTGGCAACCTTAAGATACCTTTCCTTTACACCCCGATAAGTTTGTTCTGCAGTTGGTGCTTCCACAAAAAACCTAAAACACTTAAATCTAAAAACAAGGAAAAAAAGAACCATTAGATGAATATTAAAGAAAACCTACTAAATCCAGCTGAAAGAGGTGTAAACTATAATTACAACAGACAAGTGTTTTTTTGTTTAAAAATATTCTCTCCCTAAGAATGAATGGAATGTTGCTATCGACATCATCCATCACGGGCATATAGAGAGGTTTAATTAAATCAACTTTTCCCAAATTTGGTTTTATTTTCTGAAAACATGGTTGAAATTACTTTTCTCTTCTTGTCTATATGTTAGAGCTTTTTCCTTAAAACAGAGCTCCTCATTAGCTGCTCTTTATTTTTTTTAATTTCTAAACATACACATACTGAATAAGGGCTAGAACATTTTACTTCTTGGTTCTAAACGGTTGAGCTACTTTAACCGCATTAAATACAGTTATAATTGAAACATGCAATTTCTAGTGAAGATTAAAAAAATTTACATAAATGTACCGCATAAACCATGGATCAGTATTTGCAATCCACACTACATCTGCAACTTGCACAACAATCATGGTAAAAAAGCACAAAAAATGAAGACAATAATATTGTACACACATCAGCAGTAAAATTATAACCATGTCTTCCAATTAAACAAGAAAGTTATTTAGGAATTTATTAAAACAGCTCTGAGACGGTTACCCTAGTTGAAACAAAACAAAAAAGGGGTAAATGATTTTAACCAAGCTAACAGCACCCATAGTCAGAAGCCTTACACCACGTGTGGAAGAAGAGAGGGTCAAAAGAACCAACAGACAAAGAATGCTCGTTGTCACAACTCTAGCCCTACATACAGCAGGAGAGAGGGTCGCAAGGACGAACAGACAAAGAATGCTCGTTGTCACAACTCTAGCCCCACATACAGCAGGAGAGAGGGTCGCAAGGACGAACAGACAAAGAATGCTCGTTGTCACAACTCTAGCCCCACCAAACGGCAGGAGAGAGGGTCACAAGGACGAACAGACAAAGAATGCTCGTTGTCACAACTCTAGCCCCACCTACAGTAGGAGAGAGGGTCACAAGGACAAACAGACAAAGAATGCTCGTTGTCACAACTCTAGCCCCACCTACAGCAGGAGAAACGGTCACAAGGACAAATGACCAATGAATACTCAAACATGAGCAAGCCCTTTCGTGAGAGGAATAGTGTTTTGTTTACAAAGACTTACTCTACTGTCAGGCAGGTTAAGGTAAGGAAGTTTTTACATGACCAAGTGGTTGACTGTCTGCCGCTATATGCAAAAAGGAAATCAAAGATCCATTGCTAAAATTACCAAAATACACTATACAACACAGTTCAATGATGCATTCTCTTCACTGCACCTACCAGGTACATGTCTACAGAAACAGATGTCTTTTTATAAGTAAATTAATAAATTATTTTTCAAGGGGAATTTTCAAAGGTTTTTGTAGCAGCATCAAAGTTAAATGATCATTCTTTATATGCGTATGTTTCCATAATGTTCTTTTCTGTCCTTTGTTCTTTTGTACTAGGAACTTCACTGATCCATTGACTACAAAAAGATCTTATGTTGACATTCATGTTCTGATTAATACCGAAACATAAATCATGTATAAGCCAAAATTACTCATAAAATAAATGTTTACCTGGGCTCAAGTCATATTTCCTCTCCTGTCACTACAAGCTTAAGAAAAAGAAACAGAAAAACATTATTATTATTTTCATTATTGTACCGATCTGTGCAGCACTAGAACTTATTCCATAGTGTTTCCTTTTATAGCAATGAGAGCTATAAGGATGAGAAAACCAATGGAATATTGTCTTTTTCAGTTAATATTAATCAACCTACACATATTATTTCAAACTTGACCTGGTGCAGCCATTGTTTAATTCCGCAGTATATTTACAAGACTGCCTATTCTAAAAAGACACTTATTACAAATCTTAGTGTAGGTTAAGTGAGATAGCAAATACAAAAACATGAATTCTTCATATAACATACTACTGTTCTAGAAGTATGTTGTTTTAATGTGAGGGTACATGGGGTGGGGTAATAAATCAAAATGTAACTTCTTAATACAAATAGGGCTGTATAGGTAAAAGGATTACAGAAGATAAGCCTCGTTCTTTATGACTCAGTCAATTCTAAACATGCCCACCCCCCTCCACAGGCATTTGTCATTTTTTAATTCGAAAGCTGCAAATGCCCGCCCCCACTGTGGGGCCAGTAGATACACACAAAACCCCACCATGGAAATAAAAGTTGGAACAAATGCCCCAGTATCAAAGCAAAAGTTGCATGTACGTCACCTTGTAACAAGTTGAAACTTGTTACTGTCAAGCTCCGAAAACAGTGAACACCTGAAAATTTCAGGAATGTTGATTGTGTACTGGCCAAACACAATTAAGTTCAGGAATATGCAAGCAAAACTCTAAACCACAAACTAATTACCATTGCTGTTTGTGTGTAAGTTATCTCATGCCTTATTGCCTGATTCTTGTAACACAATAACATTTCATAAATATTTCTGGTGTTTACAGTTTTGTGAGTTTCACAGGAAACAAACTTAACACTTAACTCAGCAACCTTACAGTTTTCCTGATATCCATACAGACCCCAAAGACACTGCAAAGAGGACAACTTTACAACCCAAAATTACTTTATAAGATAAACTTTCCATGGTAGACTTGGCAAACAGTATGGCATATAGAGTACATACATAAGTAAAAGCTTAGATGGTACCCCTTAACTAAGGGAGTAAGGTTAATTAAACAATGAAACATTTCCTATCCCAATGACACTTTTGTCAATGAAAAATGCCCACTGTAGGAACAAAATGCCAGAAAAATTCCCAGGGAGAATGGGTATGCTTGGAATTGACTGAGCATTAGGATAAATGAAATAAATATATTTACATACATGTACAACTACACAGCATTTGAATTGAGATAAAATCTTTCCAGCACAGCGTAGAAGTAGAACACAATAAAAACTTTAATAATTAACTGGACTAAAATCCAAGATTAAAAAAAACAAAAACAAAGAAAGGATGATACTCTGGAATCGAAAAAATGCAACTTTTCAAGAACACAATGAGTCGGATTTTGAATTGCTGTTAAAACTCGTTGCAGTACATGCTGGCTGTTTTGTTCGCTTTTTCAAAATGTCTTGTTGACGTTGTCAAGCATTATCAGAAAATAATACAGCTCAGGGTTCAGTATGAAAGCCACTGTAAATAATCAAAAGCAAAATAAAGAAACGACACCGATTAATATGCACCGAAATAATTCTTTCACAACACACTCCTCAGAAGACTCGATCTACAGTATTAAGTAATGGTCCAGCTAAGAAGCAGGCAGAAAAACAATAGCCCGCGGCAATAGCGTCAGTTATTTTTCAGGGGCTAATTTCTCTAATCAAATTAAATCTGAATGCTCTGATTGGTCAATACAGCTAAAAGCGCGAAATTTGAATTTTAAAGTTGAATTAAGATAGCTTAAGACTCATTCGAACAACTTTTTATTTCGTCTATTGCTTTGTTATGTTGAAAAATATAACATATCTAAAATTTAAAAGATTTCTATGCGCCAAACCCGAGGAAGTTAAACTGATATGAAATTACACGAAGATGAGCACAGTGTTACATCAATCAGCGACGTTGGGAACAACATTTACGTCGGCTCTCACAAAAGAAATGTCAAAACCATGATCGTAAACAGCAGCAATTCACTCTCACGTGGCGAATCTGGCGAACGCGCCAATGTCGCGCGTTCATATTCGGCCACCATACAGAACAACAACAAGTACACAAAATCAAATCCAAATGTTATCTAAATGTTCTGCTTTTGGAAAAAAA
>CALNXI010001626.1:80924-114642 GCA_942486025.1 Porites evermanni | reverse complement strand
ACTCAAAAGAAAAATGAGTCAAAAAAGTAGAGAAGAGACAAGCCAAAGTTCTGTCACGCAACGCAAACGCAGGACTCACTGCTGTGTGACATCGATCCGCGAATGCGAGAAAATGATTGGTTGGGAGGAGTGAGGAGTACGTGGGTACAAACAAAAATTGCATCAGATCAACCGACGAAGGTTTCAAGATGGTAGAGTGGGCCCCTCTTAAAATTCCGCTGAAAAGGAGACTTCAGACGTTTTTTGTGATGTTCCAAGTGTATATGTTTCTCTTTGGACACATCTTCGGAACTTGTTTTCTATTGTTGTTACTGTTGAATGCATACACCCGTATTTTTGCTGCGCTTTATATTGGCTGGGCCTTCATCTTGAATTCTCGAACTCCAAGTCGCGGGGGACGTTCCTTTCAGCTGGCAAGAAGGTGTAAGATGTGGAAATATTACTGTGATTACTTCCCAATACGTCTGATAAAAACGGCAGAATTGGATCCTAAGGAAAACTATATTTTTGGCTATCACCCACATGGAATTATTGGTTTGGGAGCATTGGGAAACTTCTGTGGGGAGGGAACCGGATTCTCGGAAAAGTTCCCCGGGATTTATCCTCATCTACTGACGCTCACAGTGAACTTCAAGTTCCCGTTTAGCAGAGAATATTGCATGGCGATGGGTGCGTGTTCCGTTGATAAAGATAGTATTGAGTACATTCTAACCAAGATGGGTCCTGGTCATTCGGCCGCCATTGTAATTGGAGGAGCAGCAGAGTCTTTGGAAGCTCGTCCAGGAAACTTTAAATTAACCCTGAAAGATAGGAAAGGTTTTGTCAAACTTGCATTACGTAATGGGTTAGTGTGATTGATTCAAAACCAGGATCAGAATTTATGGTCGAGATCACTTGGATCATGGAAGTGGCGGATCCAGACCGTCAGATAAGGGGGTGGCCCGGTCATCCAGACCCTGAGATGAGGGAGGGATGGGGGACTCGGTCTCAAAAAAATTTTTTTTCCGCCCTTCAGGCCTCAGTTTGGTCTAAAAATAAGGGGGGCCCCAGGCCCCTCCCCTGGATCCGCCACTGCATGGGGCTAGAATGGGATTTAGCGTGAGTTCCTAATTGACAGGACTGTCAGCCCCACACATCTTCAAATATTGAGAATTGATGGGGAAGGGGCGATAGATGACGTCATAATGCATGGCACATAACATCATTTGTGAAAAAAGAAAAACGTGTGAAAAAGATGTTCACTGTTGGAATCGTGACCTAATTGGTTTACTTCCCACCAATCACATTATTGCTTATATTACAATGGCATACCGGAGTTTGTGAGGAAACGTTTGACGTTAACAGTAAAATAGCTCAAAAAACGTAAAACATTTGAAATTTCATTGTCGAATCTGCAAGAAATGGCAAACTTCAGCAATTATCCGGGAGATTTCAGACAGTAATCCGGAGACCAGGAGAAACGGTTCAAAACCTGGGGTCTCCCGGATTATCCGGGAGAGTTGAGAACCCTGAATTGATTCCCCCATACCTGCCAATATCCGGAGTACAAAAATCTGGAGACGTCTAGAAATCTTTCCATTGTAAGAATGTCATTTTCGACAATGTCTGACTACTCTCCGAAAATCACCCGAAGGCCTTCTGAATGTTCTCATGCAACTTTGATAACAGCGTGCAAAAACAGCACCAACTTTCTACCATGTATTGTGTAATTTGATTGGTTGATTTTTAACCAGTTATGATACTTGTTTTATTAATTTAGTCAAATTGATTGCTCTATTTTACATTTTCCGATCGAGAAGAGAGCAAAGAAGAGCACTAAATACACTTCTTGTTTTATTTTCTTTTTTAACATCTCAAAAATAATGTAATAATAAAATAATTAATCGAAAAAAAATTTTGAAAAAGGCCACAGTAGGTATTTCCTGGGAGATTTGGTGCTCTAACCAGGTGACCGGGAGATTTGATGAAAAACTTGGAGACTCCTGGAAAACTGGGAGAGTTGGCAGGTATGTGCCCTATGCCATGATCCGAGTGATCTTGGATCTTGAATCCTGATCCAGATCATTCTAAAGGAACACACCCTTGAAGACTATATTTATTGTTATGTATAAGATGGACAATTACCTGGTTTAGCTTTGCATGGTTTGGTATTGGGGATGCATGTTAAGGGATATTGGAATTATGTTAGATTTGAGATAGGGGGTAAAATGACACAATTTTTTAGTAGGAGTATCATGGAGAAAAGAATAATTTGTTTCAATTATGTAATGAATGCATTCTATAACAAGACTAGATGGTGAAAGTGATGTCACCTTATTTTTACTCTAGTTGCTCATCTAGTTACCTACTTGTGTTGCCTGGCCCCCAGAATGTGTGAACAAAAGAATACATCTGATCAGCCCTTCTCTCCCCCCTTGATATAAGCCCACCTCCAAATATATTGAAGTGAATGCCATTTATTATGACAATTTTAAGTGCAAAACATGATTCATGATTAGCACTGCTATACATTCTTTTAAAGCACTTTTCCTTTATATGCAGTTGTAAGTTCCCTTGGATATAAGCCTTCCTAAAACCCCTATTGAAGACACGGTGTATAAGCAGCAGCTAACGTTGGACTGTTGGAAGGGGACAGATAACAAATTGTCGTTGCTGGAAATATTGGCATGTCCTAACTGTTTATCAAAAAGATGCTTACATATGTGCAAATGTTCCATTCATTTTTTGGCTTCATTAAATCCTTAATACCATATGAATGTAGAAAATTTTAGAAGGAGCCACCCCCAGTGTGAGCACAATTATTGACAAGGTATAAGTGGCATAGTTTCAGATCAGCGAATGCTAATACCACATAATATAACTGTGCATTGGTCATATTTTCAGTGCATCTTTAGTTCCTGTATTTTCCTTTGGAGAAAATGACTTATATGATCAAGTGAGTAACCCCTCTGGCTCAGCACTGCGTCATTGGCAAACAAAGGTAAAAGAACTGATGGGATTTGCACCTCCACTCTTCCATGGCCGTGGAGTCTTCCAATACACTTTTGGATTGCTTCCATATAGAAGACCAATTCATACTGTCTGTAAGTTATGTTTAGCTGTTCCTTCTTCATAAAAATATAATGTTTGTCTTGTAGTATAAACTCTTGCTAATCACATGAAAAAAGGTACATTAAGCATTGTTGCTAATAATTCCTTATTTTACTCCTTATATATGATGTAACTGGCATGATGATATTAATTTTTAATGAATCACATTGCAATTGCAATTGGTTAATGCTCTTAACCAAGAATTTAAAGACAAAAGAAAGAAAACACTAAAGAACGAAACGTTCCTATTTTTGTGTTAGATTAATCCAGTCTATTATTGTTATCAGAGCATGCAGACATTAGTTTGGTGGATAATGATTGAAAAGCTATTGTTCAAGTACAGTATTTTAAATACTATTTTAAAAGCATTACTCCACATACTATTTTACACATTCTTAGTCACTTTGACCCCAGTGCGATGTCTGAGAAAAATGCATGCCCAAAGTTTAGGTAAAAGCTGTTTTTCTCAACCTGTACTGATTGACTGGACAACTTTTATCACGTCTTATAGATGTCTGTTCTATTGTTGAGTGCAAATTAAATAAAAAAACAATTGAATTTATATATATAATTTAGTTTGGTTTCAAACTGAAGCATTCGTCTATTTCTCAATATTTCTTTTTCTAGTTGGTGCACCCATCAATGTTAACAAAGTTAAGAGCCCTACAGCAGAGGAGGTGGATAAACTTCATTGTCAGTACATCACAGCATTAAAAGATTTGTTTGATAAACACAAAAGAAATTATGGAATTGATGAAGACAAGCATTTGATCATCTGTTGATGGAAGGAAGCTTGTTGTACCATAATTGATTAGAGCAATATTGATCACTATTTAAGATCAACAGAATTGACATTTTTTTTTTCTTATTTTAGGACAGTGGCTTAAAATTAAGTGAACAAATATAAGAAAAATAGAGTGATTTTACGTAGCCCCTAAAATAGATACTTACATCTACACAGTTCTATACTCTAGCTGATTTCATAATTTTGTTTTGTTTACTTGTAACTGTTTGACACTAATTGTTAGATATTGTTTCACGGGTTAAAAGTGATTTCACTCAACCTGTGAAATAGGTAGTATTATGCACTAATTCCATTGTTTTGTTTTGTTTACCTCCTGCTGCTATTTTACACTATTATTTGTTAGTATCTGTTTCACAGTTCAAGTAAAATCACTCTACTTGTTTCTGGTCCATTATTGCATGTAACATCTAATCCTAGGAAATTCGTTGAGGTTATTTAATATTAGAATCTGTTAAATAAAAGATTTGCTAAAATAGTTTTATTTAATATGAAATGTACACTTACGCTTGAACAATTTAAAATATTAAAAAGATCCTAAAGCATTCATAGTAATAATTTTTGCAATGGTGGTCTATTCGGGGTTTCGGCGTTTAAGAGAGCAACTCAATTTCACTAGAAAGTCTAGAAAGGAGAAACTCACAGATTTAATAGCTGTTTTTATTTAGCTTAATATACAAATTGAGCAAATCCTGCAGATGTATACTCGATTATTAAAAAAAAAAAGTTTTCACTTGAAACATGCTGAATCTTCACTCAACTGATAAGCGATGAAGACGTTGACGTAACGAGGTCGAAATATTCGCCTGGGTCCGTATATATTTTTTAAATAATTGAATAATGATAAAGGTCGAATCCAGGGTAGAAAGGTCGTTTCGCCCGAAAGTAGATTCTCGTGGGGGAGCTTCGCCCTGATTTAGGTCGATTCTTTCGTGTGCACAGCCTAAAATAAAATTTAAAGAGAAGCGAGCAAAGACAGTGATTGCAAAGCCGTGTGTTTCAGAGTGTTTCAACAACTTTTTTTTTGCAGATTCTGCTCCCTTTCGTGACAGGTGGGTACTAATTTCTTCCCAGAGTTCTCCGCGCTCTCCCCTTTTGTCACGAACAAGAGATGTATAGCAGCGCTGCATAGTAGCAAGCTATATTCAGCACGGCTGAACCGATTTTTGGCTTCTTTAGGATGATACGATGAATGGGGAAGTGTAATCTTTCAGCAGGGACAGATCGGAGGATAACAAATTTGAACGTGACTTTCTGAATCCTGACTTAAAAGTTTCCACCAGGTGAGGAACAAAGAACAAAGCTCGCGATCATGCATGCTATAAGACTTGATGTTTGTTTTATGGAATGAAGTAAACTATTTCCTTAGAGCTGTTATAGTTTATTGAGGATGGTATCCAGGGCTCAAAAACGGAATGCTTTTAATGTTTCGAGCACTGTAAGGAGGACTCAAACAAACTTTCGTGACCAAAGCTTACGGTCACACCTGCAGGGGAGCCCGTCTTGCGCTCGTGTCAAAATTTCGAATATTTTATGAAGTGTCAACAAACAACCTCCGAAGATCATCAGTTGAACTTAGCCTTCTAACCATTTTGGGAGGACTTTAAGCTGCATCTGGCAAAGAATTGACATTTATCTTGTGCATCCTAGGGCCCAAGTTTCAATTTGGTGTACTGAATATTGCGTGAGCGGTAATTATGTATCGGTCAAATCGAAGCTTCAACATCCCCCCACTCGGGCATACCCCGGGCATTTGACACCTTTGCCGTCCCGGAGAGGAGGGAATTTGATTATCAGAGTCTTCTACGGGGTGGGGAATTTGAAATGCACCCTCGATTTCATGTGAAATCTCTGGCGTGGTGAGCTATCTACCGTTCCATCATATCTGCATTTCCTTAAACTTAGCTGTTTATTATTGTTATTTTAATTGGTAACACCTGTACAAAATGGTAATACTTAATAAACTTGTTGTTGTTGTTGTTATCATGGGGGACACGGTGTTAGAGGATTTTCGTGGAAAAGATTGTGCCTTTGTGGCCAATTGGTTACGAGGAAAGGGCTTAAACAAGCTTTGTGCCGTATTTGAAGGTATTTAAATTTTAATATTTTTAAATATTTTAATATTTTTGGATTCAGGCTTTGAATATATAAATGTATTAAGTAGTGTTTACAATGAAATACAATACCTATTACCGGCGATTCAATACAACAATAGAAAGCTCAACATAGGTCAATTACTTTGACGTGCTGCATCTCAATAGGTGGGATTTTTTTTATAGAACGCTTTGTATGTTGCATGATACAAGAAGAAAATCTGAGCATTCAGTGACCTTTTAGCAGCGATTTCGCCGCTTTGAACGAGACTTTTGTTCTTAGTAAATACGCTAACAGTGTTTCTCAGTTTTTGTTACATTGAATACAAATTATTTGCTGTATTTATAAAGATTTTGTTCGACAACTGAAGGCGTTTCTGCCGTCCTTCTGTCATTTATGTGCCTCTGAAATGTCCCCGGGGTGGGGGCATTTGATGACCCGAATGGACCCTAGTGTGGGGCATTTGAACGGCATTTTGGTCCGGGTAGGGGAGAATTTGAACAGTAATTTTCAAAAAAGGGGATTTTGAAGCTTCGATATACACTTCACAATCGGCTAAATGCAAGCAACCTCGTTCTCAGGGTTCTCTCTTACGGAGCGCCTCGTAGGGCGGGTAGGAGAGAACCCTGGGAACGAGGTTGAAATGCAAGTAGACTTGCGCGATTTTGAAAAACATAAAAACATGTAAATGGGAGTAAAACGCAATGTTGAGCTCTTTTTGTAATTTCCAAGGCTACTATCACTAAAACAGCGATTAAACCGAAATTCGACGATAGATCTTCTTCAAAAAATTTCAGTGCCTGATGCAGTGTACCGTGATACAATGCCCGATCTTCGTGTCCATTGAACATTTTAAGTTGCCTAACGTAGGCGCAAAGTTGAGTAAATATTGAAGCGATGAGATAGATTTGGACATTTTTTTGGTTTGGGACTTCCTATTGTCTCGAGTTTAGCACAACATCAAATTCCCATGCAGCACGCGAGAATGTGAAACTTCGCATAACGAAAGACGAGCACCAAGGTATGCATTTCCAAAGTTCAGGTCGGTGAGGGCTGAGATTCGATTTAAAACCTATGGTGACGTCATTGTCACTTGATATTTATTCCGATCTCCCAAAAAATTACATCATAACAAAGTTTAGTCTATGTGTAATCTATGAGTTATAATGGTTTTACCATGAAGATCAATTTGTGTAAGTAAAAAAGAGCTTCAAAGATGGAAGGTGTCGTTGCAAAGTTATCTTATCGAGCCACCTCCGGTTATTAAATCCGTGCTCAGTGGCCAAGGTCGTTGAGATGAAAAAAAGGTTATTGATCAGAAGCTTTCAGAGGACAAGCGACTAAAACATGCTTTGAAACGTGACATTGTATAAAGATTTAAAAACCATGTACTTTAGCTTAATCTGAATTAACATAATGTGGACAGATATTTTGGGAAAACTTTGCTTTTAATACGGTTTATAAAGTACCATTGACCAGGAATGGTGTGCACGCTGATGAGCCCCAATAAGGGCGAAACAACTGTCCATGGCTGCTCCAGCCCGGTCGATATGGCTGTGCGCATGCGTGAGGTACTGGCAAGGCCGTGGGTTGGAACGTGGGTTAGTGTATGTGTGCCCCTTGCTTTTATTAAAAGTACGGGAAATCGGGCAACAATAACGTGCAACTTGTTTAGCAATATTACTGCAAAACGAGTTAAAAAGCGATGCTGCGCGTTTTACCACCCGCATTCAACCTGTCTTGAAACAAATCAGGTTGTTACAGGTTGCGAAAAGTTGTTGCAGAAAGTAAAGAGTAGTTCACTTTTAGCAACAAAATCTGTACATGCCGCGCGTTTTAGCGGCCCAAGGTAAACTTGTTTTGCAGGAAGTGACGTAACTCCTGTGTATGGCATGGCTCCCGCATAATTTTATCCAATCAGAAGTCAGTATTCACGCAACCCACAGCAACCTTCATTTGTTGCTAGACAGGATTGAATATGGGTGGTAAAACAAGCAACATCGCTTTTCAACCAAAACAAGTTGCACGTTTTTGTTGCTCCTTTTACCGTGTCTCTAGGTTCGTCTCACTTTTGTTCGCCTGCGATTATTTATGCTAACAGGGAAATGGCCATAAAGAACATGACTGAAGCTGGAAGTGTAATAAATCTCGATGGAAGTGAAGATGTTGAATTTGATAAAGCGGGCAATCATGAAACGGAGCTGATGTTAGGAGTGCATAAAGACAGAAGAGTCAGTGATGCTGGAATTTTACCAACACCTATGGCTCAGGCAACATTTTTCTCAAAGTATTTCTCATTTTGGTAAGGATTATGCAAGTCAAAATTTCATCCTGTCAGTTGTTAAGTATTTTAGGGTGTACCTGGAGTATCAGAAATAACGACAAAAAACAGGCGTTACGGTGCCTATGGGAATTTTGTCAAAGTGGATGAATAAAAAAAATATAAACCTGGCGTTTTGAAAACCGGGTTGGCAAAAAAAAAATCAACGCATTCTACTACTTGGCAATTTAAAACAATAAAAATATTCATTCAAAGGCCGATTAGTAGTAAAAGCCCTTAACTGACGCCGGACAGTAAGTTAGTGGTCCCTACAGGCATTTCAGCGAGTTCAAATTTAAAATGACGAAAATTTTAGAACATTTATACAGTAATGTGACTCCGTGAGATTTCAAACCGGTATCATTTCAGTCTAGAAATTTTTAAGTTGAGTGAACTGCAGCCAAAATGTACAAGGTTAAAGTTTACGTAACAACTTAAAAAGTTAGCAAAATACTGCTTTTTTCGGGGTCCGATAAACGACAGGATTTTGCATGGAACAGACAACAAACTGATTGAAACACAGTACACGAATTATCACCTTCTTATCTGCAAAAACCGGCCTATGGTTCAACGCCAAGAGCCCGCTGAAACTATAGACCTAGATCTAATTTTCCTGAGTCGAGAATTGGTTTTCCAAGGCACAATCAGCAAAGCTAAACACCGACGAAGCGTTTTTATGGCTGGCACAGAATATTTTGGTACAACAGCTCAACCACGCCACCACATACCTGAGTTCTGCCTGTCAACACCATGCGAAAATCACACAATCACACACTTTCTCAGCGCTGATGAGACTATCCACAACCACGCACACTCTCCTCATGTCTGACACAAGCGGAATATCATGAAATACCTCGGAAAAACTCAGCCTATTGGCAGATAAACACCTCTGGACTTTTCTCTTACACTTGTCTTATTCAAGTTCGCGGATGTACAGTCACACGGTAGGCAGACCAGCATAGACCCCTTTTTCACACCAGAAAGTCTTGGCCGGGGTCAAATGTCACCTGCAAGTTTGCTCTCGCCTTATTCATTTGACTCCTAAGAGCCGGTTCCCGAGGCCAAAGACTTAGTAGTGGTCACCTTAGAAAGCGAACAATATCGTACCTTTCTGTCTCAGCCCGGATCAGGGTGATTGATCCGTTTAGTCAAATGAAACGAGAATACAATACGACATTGGGCGATGCTGACTCTGCGAATTACATAACTTTGTCCTATCCGGCTCAGAGCTTTACATGATGCTCTCCGGAAAACGTTTCTTAAGGTGACCAAGAACGAAATGTTAACTGCTCAACGGCACCGAAAACAGCTTTAGGCGAGTTTAGGCGCGAACTGATTTCAAATAACTGTCACTTGTGTTAGACAGAGAATTGTGGGTAGGGCCAGGAACAAAAAAACAAAACAAAACTAAACAAAGAGGGAGGGAGTGAGGAGTGTTTAGGGAGGTTTAGGGCGGAAATGTATTAAAAAAACATCCATTTGTTGTAGAAAAAGAATGTGGGGGTGGGCAGAGAAAAAAAAAAAAAAAAAAAAATAAAAAAAAAGGGGGGGGGAGGGGAGGGGGGGGGGGGGGGATGGTAGATAGAAATTCGCAAAATTCTGTCTACAGCCACGTCTACACAATCCCTAATCACAAAATAACCAAAAAAAAAAACTAACATAACCAAACAACACAGTAAACAAGCTGAAACAGGGGGAAGTTGAGAGAACTTGCAAAATTTTTCCTAACCCGGTTTTCATAAATCCAAGCGGAAATATCTCATTGGGCTTACTTGCATGTTTTTGAGAACCTTCACCCTGTAGCTGCCAAAAGCAGGTACTTTTAGTCGCTGGTCAACAGTTGAAAGGAGAGCCCTGCCTGTTTTCAAAGCTTTAGTAGAAAAGAGCCACTTATCAAGTGCTTGTAAAAATGAATATATGCGCCACACGGTCAGCAATACAAGCAGAGGCAATGTGACGCATAAACGCTACGTCCTGTCTACGTCACGGATCGAGAGAGGCAGGGAAGAAATTACAAAAGTTCAGGATCTGCTAAGGAAAGACCTAGGAAATTGGAGAATAGATTAAAACATGTACTATTTTTGGAGTCGATTTTGTCATGTTAGGATTAGTATCAGGGCTTCGGATTGTGTTATCCGCGTCAGCGTCTGACTTGTGCGGCTAAAGTTATCTTCTGTATTGATAATTCTTGCTATCAAAGGTGATATTTATATGCATTTGTCTTATAAGGTGGTTAAATGATCTTCTGTCTCTCGGAGCCAAGCGCCCCTTACAAGCTGAGGATCTGTATGGACTACTTGACAGGGAAAAAACTGATGCTCTTACAGATTCTTTGGAAAGGTATTAATATTCCGGTGCTTCCGTGTAACAATTGAAAACCCGTCTGATAATCGTAGGGATGTTTTTAAATAGTTAAACGGAAATGTTCCGTTAACTGTGTTGTCCGTAGCATCTTTGGGTACATTCAGTTAGTCATAGTGCAGAATATATCGATCGCTATCTGTCCATCCATCGGAGCTTTGAAGCCACTGTACTCAGCAAATAGTATGGTACAGTTCTTTATGAATGGGTACCCTTCCAAGCCATATGAGCATAAGTGTAATTGTGGGCGATTTCAGATCATTTTAAATTCGGGGAAGCGCTGTTTATAAGTGGGTTCAGCTCGCTGTGGACCGTGATGGTTTGATTGAATTGTAAGCAGCGATTTAATTTAGTGAGTGAAAACCATGTATACAGAATGATTCAGAATTCCATGTAGATTTGATTTCATTGTAACAGATTTGTCATAAGTTCTTTGTGTGTTTGCTAAATATTTCAGAGAATGGGAGAAGGAAGAGTATAACGCGCAACAGAACGGCACTCGCCCCAGCTTTTTGCGGACAATAATCAGAGCCTTTGGTTTTGGCTATTCTCTGTTAGGAATAGTGGCTCTTCTACATGTAAGTACCCGTAGGTGTAAGATGTACATTTATTGATATCATATGTTTTTCCCAGCCCATATAGTGACACAAATACTGTCAGTTGTTTAACGTTATCGCTCACTTAAGCTCGTCAAATTAGAAAACGTCGTTTAAGCAGTGAGAAGAAACAGTCATCAATATTTTACCCCCCTTCTTAGATTTCTTAAGCAATGTTTTAACAATTTTTTTTGGTGAAAAAAGTTGTGCCACAGTAGTACCTGCTTAATAACTAACTATTATCAAATTTTACAGGATCTCCTAAAACTTGCTCAACCCATATTGTTGGGTCAACTAGTACTCTACTTTGTAGAAGATTCGCGTATTTCCACAAGGGATGCCTACCTTTACGCTCTGGGCCTCAGTTTATTTGCTTTTGTCTCCAGCATTGTAAATGCACCGTACTCCTTTATGAGGCAAGTTTATGGAATGAGAATAAGAGTCGCATGCACTGGTCTTGTTTATAGAAAGGTAAGTTACATGCCAAGGCATTTGAAGTAACCGCCATGTTATTCAAAATTTAAAATGGCCGTGGTGTTAATTCCAGGTTAGGAGATGGTCGTTAGAAGGGTAGATTTGAAGAAAGATGTTGGTGAAGGAACTCGATGTTTTAAACAAACCGTCTGAAAACGGTTCCGCAAGTAAAGCAAGTTTCATGAAAATCGTCAGTTTCACCAGTTGCAGTTGTTCTCGAGGTTTCTTTTTGCACAAGGCAACACTAGGAAATGGTCTTTGCAGTTCTTCTCGCAGAAAAGTATTACAAGTTTATATATACAGAATTGCGACTGTATGTTCTCGCCGTAGTTTGAAGAATATTTTTATGTAGAATGCATCAAATCAGCGTCTGGTTTTATTTCCTGCAGGCTCTTAAACTGAGTATATCTGCCCTACATGGCACAACAACCGGAAACATTGTCAATCTAGTTTCTAGTGATGCACAGAAGTTTGATTGGGTGAGTAGCCATGCCGATTCTATAGACTGTCCAGATCCTTAATTATTTTGTTTCTTAGCAAGATAGAACTGACATAGATCATAGAAAACGGCTAAGTCAATGACTTGTTGCCTATGCTCAACCAAAAGCGTAATTTCCTAATTCAATCTTCACTTTTACCCATGTGATTTGACGTTATTTGTTATTCTCCGGTATTTCTAACTTGATTCTCCCCACTCTATGTTCTCACGGTTTTTTTTTACAAACTATCTGTAAAGACACGCGAGTAAATATATCGTGTTTAAGCAAACGTTGTTTATTGCAGAACAGGCTTCAAACGAATGAATACATGTGCTTGTGGCTAGCCAACAAATAACTAAGCTATTCGGTAATATAAAACGCTAAGGCATACTATAAGTTCATTGAGTTCTTGTGGTTTCCGAGATAAGCCACATTTCGTCACATCTTTCCTCTTATAAAGAAAACAAGAAACTAACTACAAGTGTTGAACTCAAAGCTTGATAAACAACTGTTTGTTATCTTATTCGAGTTCATTGAGTCACAAAGTCCTTTAGGTAGGCTTGCCGTTTGCGCGAGCGTTCTGATCTGCGTAGCGAAGCAGGATGCAATTGGATGATGGGTGCTTGAGCTGGCTGACCGACTTGATGGTCTTGGGGTGTAGTCTCTGAGCTTGATGTAGCAGGCTCAGCTTCGTTGTAGTCCACGATAGGTGGTTCATTTGAACGAATCAGCTGACGGCGATTGCGCCTGTAAATAGACTCGCCAACTTTCACTTCATAGCTTCGCGGGCCAACTTTTCCCAGGCAGGTGCCAGGGCTCCATGTCTTCTGTCCAGGCAGCTTCATGCGCACAGTTTCTCCCTGGTCAATGGGCTGTAATGGCTTTACATGATGATTGTAGTGGTGCTGCTGTCGCTGTTTTGAGCCTATGAGTGCGCGCGTCTCTTCTTCGTTTGAGTAACGAGGCTGTAGCAGAGTACCGGCCACAGGTGCAAGCGTTTTACAACGACGCCCCATGAGGCGCTGGGCGGGGCTGGTGCCAAATCCTTCAGTAGGGGTGTTGCGCCAATCTAACAGGGCTAAGAACTCTGATTGGCCTGATTCTCTGCATTTCGTGAAGAGCCTTTTCACTGTTTTCACAGCGTTTTCTGCCTTTCCATTCGATTGTGGATGATAGGGGGAAGATGTTGTATGTTGAAACATCCAAGTTTTCGCGAAAACAGAAAATTCGGCAGAAGCGAACTGGGGGCCGTTGTCTGTGACGAGCACGTCCGGGATGCCATACCGCGCGAATACGGCTTTCATTTCTTTGATAACATTGCGTGATGTCACGGTCTTGAGACGAGCAACTTCTATGAAATTGCTGTAGTAGTCGGAAATGACTAGTAGAGTGCGGTTGTCTACTTCGCAGAGGTCAGCGGCGACTTTGGCCCAGGGTCGGGCCACCACCTCGTGTTGTAACAGCGGTTCTTTGGCTTGCCTGTCGCGGTGTGCTAGACAGATGTCACACTTCGAGATGTACTGTCGCAGCTCGGCGGCCATGCGGGGCCAGTAGAGGGTATCGCGTGCTCTGCGAACACACCCTTCGATGCCGATGTGGGAACTGTGTAGCACTGCCATAAGCTCCTTCCGTAGGCTGGCTGGTACTACGAGTAGTTGTCCCTTGAAAACCAGTTCATCCTGAACGGTTAAGACGTCTCTTATGTCGAAGTACGGGTAGAGACATTCAGGAACGTCAGATCTTTGTTTTGGCCATCCTTGACGTATCGTAGCTCTTAGTTTCTGCAACACGGGATCATCTGCCGACGCGTGTTTGATCTGCTGCCAGCGTTCGTTGCTGACTGGAAGGAAGGCTCGGTGATCCACTGACTCTAACTCTTGTGTAAACTCACAAGCATTCACTTCTGGGAGAAATGCACGGCTGAGGGTGTCGGCCAAATACATATCGCGCCCTTTTTTGTACGCTACACAAAGACTGTACTTCTGCAGCCTCAGCAACATCCGTTGTAGTCGCTTGGGCGCTGCGTTGAGCTCCTTTACAAAGATCGGTTCCAAAGGTTTGTGGTCAGTTTCCACGTGAACTATGTCACGACCATACACATAAGGTTCAAAACGTTCGCACGCAAACACTATTGCGAGCAGTTCCTTTTCTATTTGGGCGTATCGCGTTTCGGCACCAGTAAGTGCTCTTGATGCGTAGGCCACAGGCTGACCATTCTGTAATAGGGCGGCGCCTAATCCAAATTGAGATGCGTCGCACTGGAGCGTAACTTCCTCCTCTAAGTTGTAGTATCGCAAAACGGGGGTAGTCACCACAGCTTTTTTCAAGGAGTCCAGTGCCTCTTCTTGAGCTGTTCCCCAGGTCCATTCAACCTCGTTCTGCGTCAGTTCTCTCAGTGGCTTAGTGATGTCGGACAGACGTGGAAGGAACTTGCTTAAATACTGTGCGAGTCCCAGCAGTCTCTGTACTCCGGCTTTATCTGTTGGCGCTGGCATTTCGCTTATAGCCCGAACTTTGGCGGGGTCAACACGCAAGCCCTTGTCTGTCGCGATATGTCCAATAAACGGGACTTCCGTCAGTCGAAGGTTAAGCTTTTCAGTGTTGAGCTTAACACCTTGCTCTTTGCAACGCTCTAGGAAGCTGATAAGGGCTCTATCATGGTCGCTGTTAGCCTCTGCAACAGTGTTCCCGCAGCCAATCACGATAAAGTCGTCAGCTACGACTTCAATTCCTGACAAGCCTTCGATCAGTTGGTGCATTCTCCGCTGGAAGACTTCCGGAGCTGAACTAATACCGAAAGGCAGGCGTCTCCAACGGTAACGACCAAACGGAGTGTGGAACGTGGTTAGGTACGATGATTCGTCATCCAAGGCCACGTGCCAGAAACCATTTCGCGCGTCAAGTTTTGTGAAAACTTTGGCGCCGTGTAGTCTTGTGGCAACGTCTTCGATTGTTGGAAGAGGGTAGTGCTCACGTTGTACGGCACGGTTGAGGTCCTTTGGGTCTAGGCATATGCGAAGTTTACCGTTTTTCTTGGGTACGGTTACCATAGAGCTTATCCAAGCTGTGGGGGAAGTCACAGGTGCGATAACTTCCTGTTTAACAAGGTCTCCTAGGGCTTCTTTAACTTTAGCTCTGAGTGCCACCGGAACGCGTCGAGGTGCATGTTGCACAGGGTCTACGGTGTTATCCAGTCTGATGTGGTGTTCACCAGCCAGTTTGCCTACGCCGTCACCGAAAACATCGGGATATTTCTCGATCAATGCTTCTCTCGTGATAGGTACGTGCGTGACTTTCTCCATAGTTGTCCGTTCGAGCGAGTAAACCGGAGCACTTCCTGTTTGTGGTTTGTTTAGTTCGTCATTGTCTGTGTATTTAATTATCTTCATACCCACGCAAGCTTTTCTCCCAAGGAGCGGGCGGATCGTGTTGCTGTCAACAAGTTTGCAATCCAATTTACACTTGAGTTCGTCACGCCATACGGTGATGCGCACTTGACCCACAACTGACAGTTTTGAGCCTCCGTAGGCCGCAAGTTGAGTATTCAAAGGTGTCACGCGTTCAAGACGGTAATCCTTTGTCGCTTTCTTGTAAAGGTTCAGCGGGATTACGTTGCATTGTGCCCCTGTGTCTGGTTGAAAACGCAGGTAATGGCCTGACTCCAATTTGAGGGTCACAAGTTGGGAATCATCTAGATCAACTGCAGAGATCATCTCGGCGTAAAATACTTCCGATTCGCTGTTATCGCTGTCGACGGTTCTGACAGGTATATCCTTGTTATCACTCTTGGGATCTCTTTTCTTACTGCGACATTTAGACGCGAAATGTGAGACTTTGCCGCATTTCAAGCATGTCTTGCCATAAGCCGGGCATCGTTCTCTCTTTGTTTGGTCATGCAAAGTGCCGCATCTCCCACATTCTTTAGTTGCGTGTTTGTCGCCGTGACGTTTTCGTCTCCATGGGACTTCAGGCTTCTTGCTTTGACTTGTGACTGCATTTATTTGTCCTGAAGGTTGCTCGACAAGCTTCATTTGAGCTATCGTACTCTCCGAGGCCCTGCAGATTTCGTCTGTTTTGTCTAGCGTTAACTTAGTCTCTCTTAAGAGTCTCTCCCTTAGCTTGTTGTCTCGAACACCAAACAGAAGGCGGTCACGAAGGATTTCATCAGGCGTGATTGTTTCAAAACTACAGCCCTCGGCTAACTTTCGTAGAGAGGTACGATACTGATCGTAGGTTTCTCCTGGCTCTTGAACTCGGCGGTTAAACTTGTATCTCTCGAAAGGAATATTTTTGCGTGGTTCGCAATAATCCCCGAACTTCTTCAACACAGGCTTGATTTTCTTATCGTCGCCGTCTTCTGCCCAATCGTTGAAGGTAGAATACACCTCTCTTGCTTCTTCGCCAATCACTGTTAATAGTGTGGCCACTTGAACAGGCTGACCCTTCTTGTTTAACTCTGTTGCAAGTGCGTAATTCTCCCACGCCAGGAGGAACTTTTTCCACCTCTCTGCCACATTGGGGTCGTGTATTTCAAGGGGTGCTGGCGGCGGTAACGAAAATCCAGAGGCCATGCTCTTGTTGCCTTGTAGGCGATTGGCTATGTGTAATATGTTACCACTATAGCTCTCCACTCGCTGCCACCATGTAAAGACACGCGAGTAAATATATCGTGTTTAAGCAAACGTTGTTTATTGCAGAACAGGCTTCAAACGAATGAATACATGTGCTTGTGGCTAGCCAACAAATAACTAAGCTATTCGGTAATATAAAACGCTAAGGCATACTATAAGTTCATTGAGTTCTTGTGGTTTCCGAGATAAGCCACATTTCGTCACACTATCCTGTGGCGAATGAGTCACCCTTTCGGCAACGATGGATGATATACTCAGGCTCGTTCAGTGATTATTTTACTGTTCATAAAAAACCTTTCCCACCCTTAACTCTGCTTAGAATTTCTTCAAAACATTCACCAGTTCCTGCGCAGGTAGCCCAAGCTCACGAGTGAGCTACGTAAGTCAGAGAGAAAAAACGGTTAAACTACTAAAACTCGCTGGAATTTCTCTGGAACGAATCAAATTGGCAAGAACACGCATTAATAAAAATGAAGGTTAGGTAATGAATTCTGCTGAATTTTTACTCTTAAATAGTAATGGCCATTTTTTTTATATGTCACGCGAAAACGATTTTGACTTTTGAGCTTCGTTCAATAATTTTCCTATTATTTGTTTATTGACGTCATTTATCGACTAACAGGATGTTTGTTAGAACACTATTTAATCTTTCAAATTTGGTCAGTGCTATGAACAAAATAGCCGGGCGACTTAAGCCATTCAGAAAAAGAGAAATGTCTTAAGCAACTACAAATCGAATTTCTTGTTTTCTGTTGATACGATTTCATTGCTCTACGCTGTTCCTTTTCACACGTTAGATCTTAGAAAAAGAAAAGAAAATGTTTATCACTGTAGAAATACGTTCTTATACACCACACTTTCAAATCACATAAAATCCACAAAGCTATAGTGATAATTCACCAATTAATTTCTTCCTCGCCCTTATATAAATGGTAAGATTAGTCAGTTATTATAGCTCAGAGCTGTTTTGCAAACCGAACTTCGCGAAACAGAATTGTTTTCAAGAAGGAGGAATAACACGACTAGGTTTTGTAATTTAGTCCGGTCAAAGTGATACGCCCCCACGGTTTTAATGTACTTAATTATTTTACATATCATATGTACCCGGTAATGTATTACAAATTTGAACTGAAACGGAAAACTGAAAAAAAAGAATGATACTTATGAGAATCTTGAGGACCTGCATTGGCTTGGCTTGACCTGGTGGACATTAAGCTATGTTGATATGGCAACCTGATTGGCGGTGTTTTAACATTGTTATATTACCTATATTACATTACCGAAAATACAAAGGTGGAATCCTTTAGATATGCCTTTTAAAAACAACATATTTGTCTACCTTGTCACAAAGCAAGGAAAAGAACAGTGGGTTTTTTTTTGTTTATTGTTTTTAGAGTACACCTTTCCTGCACTATTTAGTGGTTGGCCCAATCGTATCTGCTATCGTTTTAGCGTTGTTATGGATACAAATTGGTCCACCAGCCCTAGCTGGCATGGGATTGATTGTTCTTTTGGCTCCATTGCAACTTAAAATGGGAAACATGCTATTCGGATTTAGGTAAGTCATCACATGATCTAGTCAACATAATCATTGTGTTTTAAGTGATAAAAGGCCTTTTTTTACTCACTCCTTTACTGTTATATCCCGCAGTTATTAACTGATTTACTATAATTGCGATTAAGTGATAAGAGAATATCTAACGTTTATAAAACAAAGTCATGTGATTTGTTTGAAATATTTTCCTAGACTGCCCGTAGGTAAAATAACAACTTAAAATGATGCTCGGAGTCTATCTTCTTTTAAGTTAATACTGAGATTTCTCAGTGCTCTGGATTTGGGCGAGGCAAAGGGCGAAGGAATCAAAAGCTCGGGGTAAAAGATAGTTTTGTATAAAGACAAGGAAGCAAGAACACAATGTAATATGTTTTTCCTGGATTCTACTCTGATGGCACTGTTATTGTTTGTCATAGTGCCAACCACTCCTCCATATTTGAACTTTTGCCGTACGATTTACATATTCATATTACGTACTCTAGAAAATATCCATTGTCCTTATTTATTTTTGTTATTGTAACGTACAAATTGCAGTTTTGTATGTAGTATATTTTATTTCAATATTTTTGCTTGTTGTACATATTTTTGTATATTTTCCTCTTACTTATTTTTTTAGGGGGCCGTCTCCCTCTTTAAATTAAGTTATTGTATTGTATTGTGTTGTATTATGTTGTATTGTATGACTGTGAGACTCCCTCTCTGTCCTATGATTTCCTGGTGTTAAAAAACCTCGGCTGCACCTCAACCCGGCGGAAGCGCTTTGTGTGCTATGATTAGTGTAACTATTCTTCACATTTTTCACGTTGCTCATAGAACAAAGGCAATACGTTGGATGGATGAACGAGTCAAAGTCATGAATGAAATAATTGCTGGTATGCGAGTTATCAAGATGTACACCTGGGAAGACTCATTTTCAAAGTGGATAAGACAGATAAGAAGGTTATATAAATAAGCTATTGGGTGTTCCCTGACAGTGTTTAATGCCTAATAGATTTGAGTGACCGATTTCGAACTAATTCAAGTTTCTAAAAATCACACTCGTTTCATGTACATGTAGAATCCAAAACATGGTGAGACAACAAATGAGCCAAATTGCAATTAAGATATTTCCTTTTTTTGTGAAATTCAGTAACTAAATGGCTTTGTCTTGCTTATGAGCGTTGTACTAATCTCTAAGGATACAGTCTTCAGTTAATTAGAATTCGCCTTTATTTCATGTACGGGCAATTTAAAATAGGTGCACGAGAGTAGTATTAGGCGCACCAGTTAGACGACTTTTTGCAGTAGAATCTCATTAACTTGTCGTGGAGCACATTAACGCCGATGACGTCATGACCTTTTGTCTTTATCTCATGAATAAAAACCTCGCCACTATTCTACTATTATAGGACCAATGTTGGCTCTTTCACTTCCTAAAGAGTACGGCATGAACAACTGGAAAAGCCAAAAACGGCCGTACAGTAGCCGTACAAATGAGGAAGGTAGAAACAATAAAAATGAGGAGGAGGGAAAGCAGTAGAAATGTGGTGGTGCTGGGGGCCTGGTGCTGGTGGTGGAGGGAAAGTGGAAAATGTTAGGGGGAGAGAAATAAAAGCTGAATTGTGGAGGAGTACTTCGTTTACTGCTTGAAAGTGCTAGTTTGCCTTCGAACCTAGAAATATGTATGCACGTCAAGAATCACTGAACCGGGTCTGGCACAATTTGTTGTCTACAATTGCAAATGAAAGAAGCAGGAAAATAGAACTTTCATAATTACGTCACGGCTAAGTGAATTTAAGTCACGTGCGATTTGCTTCTTATTCCTTTGACAACATGAATGAACCAGTGAACACTTTTCTTAGTTTTTAGTCAACCAATCAAAAACTTAAGCATTGATTGAGCCAAAAATACCCTTCAAACTGGTTGAACCACCTAACAATAGCACGTAGTCTTAACTTAATAAGATTCCACCGCATTTTTTACATGTGATAAAGGCAAATGGCTATGATGTCATTGTCGTTTATGTGTTCCACCGCAAGTTAATGAGATTCCAAAAAGGGTCTGACTAGTGCGCCCTACTTACTAGAATATGCAACTGCAGGCACTATTATTAACATTAAGTACAATGTAACGTATCCTTGTTTTTTCTTCCTGCCAACAGAGATGAACTGAAGTGGTTTTTGAAGTTGAACTTTATTCAAGGGGCGTTTATGTCCTTGTTCTTCAGTGCGTCCGCAGTTATTAGTTTTGTTACCTTCATGACGTATGTACTGACTGGTCAGATTTTAACGGCGCAAAAAGTGTTCACTTGCATCTCGCTTTTCAATATGATTCGCGTTGTCATGGCGTTGCATTTTCCAATTGCTCTGTCCCTTCTGAATGAATGCAGGGTGTCAATACAGAGAATGGAGGTTAGTAGGAAGGTGTTCTAAATGCTAATATCCAAACACTTGAATGTTCCGCTATTTCAAATTATGTCTGATTCTTCTTTTCTATTAATTTGTTTTTTAAACATCGAAACGCCGTCGTTTTTAACTATGTTTTTAAATTCCTCAAATCATTTTAAGGCACATTTTACCGCAGCTTTTTATAGTTAAATGATAAGATACCTACCCTGAATATTAACAGATGTAAAAACGTTGCTATTCTTCAGGACGTCCTGGTATTACGTGATATGCACTCGGAGGGTCGGATTACATCAAAACTGCGACCAAAACCTGAAGAATGTTATGTGGATGTAAAGAACGTGATAGCCTTCTGGAACCATGTACGTTATGAAGATAAGACATTTTAGTAAAATCCAACTAGTGGTCTATTATTAATCCTGCGTTCTGATGGGTTGAGCTAATACTAGGCTATATGTTATAGCCCACTAGTAGCGAAAAGCGCGGGCTTTGAAAACCAAAACAATAGCGGCTGAATCGCGCTTTGCTTGCTAAAGTTGTTTTGTCGCGATATTTTGGACCAGCTAGTTGGATTTTACTAAAACAATTATTCCTCTCGCCCTTATGGCCTCTTGAGTCAATAGCCCATTCGGCCTTCGGCCTCATGGGCTTTTGACTCAGAGCCCATTCGGGCTCGAGGAATAATTGTTAAATATATGTTGGTGCAGCGTACCCTGTTGATTGGCTGTGCGTGTTTCTGCTCAGTTATTATATTTATGCGTCAGAAACACTTTCCTACAATGATCCTGAAACAGATGCCCCTTTTTTTCTGTGAAACGTTACATTGCCACACTTGTCAACGAATCACCCGCGACCTCCACCCTCGTCATGGAAACCGTATCAAAGAGTATTAATTCCAATGGCCGTTCTTATACTAGAGGACGCATTATCCGTCCAGGCGGATAATGCGTCTATGACCGTCTATGACCGTTTTTATACTAAGGACGCATTATCCGTCTGGACGAACTTGGGCAAACATTTGTAGCTCGTCTGGTTATGCGTCTCAAGTATAAAGACGGGCACAAGACGCAATATGCGTCTGGACGAAGTTTCCCTCGGACTACGTCTTGAACGACGCACTACGAATGGTAGTTCGTCTGGATGCATAATGCGTCTCGTGCTCGTCTTTATACTAGAGACGCATAACCCTGACGAACTACCAAATCATTGCCCAACTTCGTCGAGACGGATGATGCGTCCTCAGTATAAAAACGGCCTTTCTCATATTTTTCTTCAGTTTACCATTGCCCTGCATGTTTCAATTGGATAAACTCATTTATAAATGGCAATGATGTTTTTTCAGTCAGTCATACCCGAATTCTCCCAATAGAAGTCGAACCGCACCTTCTGGATACTAGTCCCACAGGTGGCCCAAGCTCGAAATATGAGCACTGGCGAACATTGGCGTTGTTGCGTAACATTGATTTCGAAATATAAGGATTTGTATGGGAAAAAAACCTACTGTTTCTGAAAGGATTTCAATAAAAAACAGCTTATCTTACATTAAATGTGTGTTACGTCTCTCCTGGGTTGTCCATGCGCCGTTTTATGGGCTGTACAGTAAACGGTCTTCTCTCTATATAAAGGTTTACCAAGGCTGGGGACTCCATCGAAGCGGCCCGACGGATCCACCGAAGGTAAACGGCCGTAAATTCGCTCCAACGGCTTCAGTCGCCTCCAAATCTCGCCTAGGTAACAGGCGATAGTTCTCCTTTCCATTCGTTACCTTGCTTCAAGACGCCTTTGCACCGAGAGCGAATCAAAGGTCGCAAATCTCTGCAACCTTTCATTCGCTCTCGGTGCAAAGGCATCTTGAAGCAAGATCACGAATGGAAAGCAGAACTATCGCGTGTTACCTAGTCGGAATTTTGAGGCGACTGAAGCCATTGGAGCGAATTTACGGCCGTTTTCCCTTGGTGGATCCGTCGGGCCGCTTCGCTGGAGTCCCCAACCTTGGTAAACCTTTATATAGAGAGAACACCGTTTACAGTACAACCCATTAAACGGCCATAAATCGGCCCATGGACCACACAGGAGAGACGAAACACATATTTTATGTAAGGTAAGCTGTTTTTTATTGAAATCCTTTCATTTTCGTAGGTTATGGAAACGATAGGTTTTTTTTTTCATACAAATCCTTATATTTCGAATGTTATGCAACAATGTCGATGTTCGCCGCTGCTTATATTTCGAGCTTGGGCTACCTGTGGTAGTCCAAATGCTCTTCCACCAAGCTCAGGCCATTTAAACAGAACTGAAACTAGGTTGCGGTTCTTTTAACAACATACTCTTGGGACTCTAGTTGATTTCGATATTTGGCACTTTTTAAATGACGTTAAAGTGATGTTGAATGACCCTTACTAGTACTGTTCCATAAAATCGTTTATTCCACTATTTAGAAACTTGTTGTTTTTACTTTGATAATGCCTTTATGTTTCAGAACTTATCTCCAACTTTAGAAAATCTAACTTTCAAAGTACCTCAAGTAAGTTGCTTCTAGGTAACATAATGTAATCCATTCGTTTCCTTGTGTTCAAATCAGTGTGCCTTCCAGATAAACATTTTTTTCTTTACGGATCATTTCAAAAATAGGTAGTTTTTAACTCGTGGATACGCGAAGTATAGGAGCGAGTTTTTGTGGGCACTTTGATTAGCAAATGTGTTACTCAGTTACTTAATCGTGAACCGTCCTCTCAATTAGGCAGGACCGAACTGGAAAGATCCCGTTGCCGATCCGAAACGACACTGTGCTTCACTCAGGCAACCTCGCGATTCCTCATGAGAGAACCCGGCAGAGGGCAGTCACGTTTATTTGTATAGCGACTTCTGATCTCCGACTGGCAGCTATTTATTTGCCAAGGTTTAAAAACCAAATGTCGTAACGAAATTGCCATAAGGTGAAAGTTGTATCAGAAGTGAGAGTTTCGTGAGTGTTTGCATTTTCTCACCTTGCTAACAGTGTGATTTCCGATATTTAAACTACGGTTAAAAAATATTCATTACTTCTTATACAACTCAAACAACGCCCAAAAATAGTACATATGCTCGCATGTTTTCGCTTTTTGTCTGAAAGTGTCGACAAGCGTTAAAGTTAACTTTAGGACAGCCGGAATTTTTCTTTGGTATCTCGTTTCAACTTCGAATAAACACTTTCAAGCAATTATTCACGTGGTACAAAACTGCCATGGTGGAAAGCAAAAGACGCGCTGGGAAAAGATAAGCAAAGGAAATTACCATTCAGTTAGCCTGGGACCAGACTCCGCATCGGGGGGAAAAGGAGAAAAAAATCGGCGTGGGCGAAAACAAAAATAGGCGAGCAAAGCGAGCCGAGAGGTAGTCTGTTGAGGGGGAAAGGGTGGCGGAGCCCCTCCCCAGGCAACCGCTCGGCTCGCTTCGCTCGCCGATATTTTTCCTATTTAACCCCGTTTTTTGCCTTTTTCCCCCCCTGCGGATCCTGGTCCCACGCTACCATTCAGTCAAAGGATGTACGCCTTTGCTTTCCAGCATATCGGGTTTGTGCCACGTGAATGTGCAAAGGGCCTATTTTCTTTTCTCATCTGACTATAAGAACGTATCCACGAGCTACCCACAGTTACTTTATTCTCCTCCTTACAATCTTCTATTTTACTTTCTTTACCCGTTTTTTTCCCATGTACCTTTTGTTAGTAACTTAAACCGCTATGGCTCTGGGCATTTTGTAGCTTAAAAGCAAAGCAGATCTGTATTAATACAAGGTAATATTTCTCCCGGCGATTAGGGTAAACTGCTCGGTGTTATTGGCACTGTTGGATCTGGAAAGGTAAAATATTTCATTTTTTTATATTTTAAACTATACTTTCTCAAAACGTGTTGATTTATTATTTTTCTGGCTCCCACAGTCTTCCCTCTTAATGGCAATTTTGGGTGAGCTACCATTGTCCGAGGGAACTATAACCGTAAAGGGAAAGATCGGTTATGCCTCGCAGCAAGCTTGGATTTACAATGGCTCTCTCCGCCAAAATATCCTGTTTGGACAAGATTATGACGAAGACAGATTTACTGCAGTTATTCAAGCTTGTGCTTTAAAAAAGGTAGAATTTACCTATCAAGGCTAGATTCTGCATGACATCTTTACTCTGACATTTGTTCCAACACTAATTATACATTAAGAGGCTTACTTTAAGGCAGAGACTTTTCCAATCTGTTCCGCGGTATAACATGTATGCAATCTTCTGTCGAAAAACAATTATGATTTCTTGCAATGAAAGGTGTAAGATGTTGAATGTCCACAAATCGTCAGAAAGCCACCCTCAAGAAATCCTCCAATAAATAGTCATTTAAGAGTGTCAAGTCTTAAGAAACTCCAGAGACAAAAAACTTTTGGATTGTTCAAAACAATGCACAAATACTGGCTTATCTTTTAATCTATCTGCAGTTCTTACCCCTAACCAACTGTAACCTTAATTAGAAACAATTTTCGCAGCTGAATAAAAAGGAAAGAGTTTCCTTGTTTATCTTCAAGTTTTGTCAGTTGTGGTATTTGTGTTTTAGGACATTGAGTTGCTACCAGATGGTGATATGACTTTGGTGGGTGAGCGAGGTGTGTCCTTAAGTGGAGGACAAAGAGCAAGGGTCAACTTGGCAAGGTACTAACTTTATTTTGCTGCTGCCGGCTAATTGCAGCAGAACAGATATCATGATTTGTGCCTCAAATAATTCAATCATTTCGCTGACTATTACAAGTCTTATGAGTAATCCGACATTGGAACAGGCAAAGTCTGATTTCATGTTTGTGTTTGTGCCAACTTTTTCTTTTATCACTTGGATTGCCATCTTGTTGGCTTGCCGCCTAATTCATGTGGATAAAGTAAATCTAGTGTTTGCAATTAGTTATTAGGGACCTTTAGCATTAACTGTAAACGGCGGCAAACCTGAGGAAAACCGCGTTTTGCGTTGGCGTTTGCAGTTAGCTGTTTTCGTTTGAACGCCACAAAGGGCTTCCAGCAGTAAGGATTTTGACAGTAACATAACTTAAACGGATATACGTGAAAATGAGTCATATTTTGAACTGCGGATAAAGATATCAAAGTGGAAATGATCCCCGGGTTGAATAAACAACCTAAGCGGTTGAAAAAAAACCTGTAAAAAAATCAGGCTTGATTAGCTTACTGGATAGAGCGTTAGCCAGCGTTGCGTCCGGTCATCGCAAGAGTCAGAGTTAGATTCCTGGTCAAGGCTGAATTTTTTCAGGTCCTTTTTCAACCTTTTAGGTTGTTTATTCAACTGCGAGGATAATTTCCACTTTGACAGTAATGTAACTGTTATGCCTCATTTAAACGAGCACGTTTTCCTTGAAACCTTTTGCTTGTGCACCGTCAGGTAGTTTCCAACATAAACTGCACCACCGTTGTTTTGATCTTTGATGTCTGCCACCTTTTATACCCAATCTCCCCCACTAACCATGCGACAGGTGATGGTTTAATAATTTGGGCATAATCAGTAACGCGCTTCAATGTTTCGTGTTCTGTACATAAGATAAGAACATGACTGCGAATATCACAAATGCATGACTCTTGATGAGTGCATTTAGCTTGATGCCACTTCATCCATGGTTTCTCGCCTGCATTTTCTTACTTTCTAGTAAACAGTAAATCTTCTTCCGGAGCCATTTTCACTATGATGGGGCTACTTAGTTCCCCTGAGTGAAATCTAATCTGGCAAACCTTATAATTATGATCCTAGATCATTTTCTTAGTAAGTAAATCGAATGTTTTCGTCTGTGTTCAAAAGAACTTTAGGATATTGTATGAATTCCTCTTTTGATACTTTGGTTTGCCAACGTATTTCAGCTGTACATGTAAGAGCTGACTACCGAAAAAACGCGAATTAAATTACCGACTACCGACAATATGAACAAACATTATCTATATCTTTTTTTTGATAGAAGAGCATATTGTATTTTCTTCTACGTTTCTGGGAAAGCAACCAAAGATACCACCGACTTTATGAACTTTATTGAAAGGAAAAAGGTGAAAAACCCAACATTTCTTGTTTCGATGGACGTCACAAGTCTTTTCATACAATTATATACCACCAAACGAGAGTATTAAAGTAGTTTGCAGAGCGCGGTATGAAAATTTCTACAATTCAACCCATCTATTCCAACACATTACCTGCGAGAAATGCTTAGATTAATCCTAAAAGAAAATTCTTTCCAGTTAATGGGAAGCTCCACCTACAAACTCACGGTACCGTGATGGGCACAAGGACAGCGGCTTTGCTTTGCCAACATTTTCATAGCACATATTGAAACACAAAGTCTAAGTTTTTTTTTGATAGAAGAGCATATTGTATTTTCTTCTACGTTTCTGGGAAAGCAACCAAAGATACCACCGACTTTATGAACTTTATTGAAAGGAAAAAGGTGAAAAACCCAACATTTCTTGTTTTGATGGACGTCACAAGTCTTTTCATACAATTATATACCACCAAACGAGAGTATTAAAGTAGTTTGCAGAGCGCGGTATGAAAATTTCTACAATTCAACCCACCTATTCCAACACATTACCTGCGAGAAATGCTTAGATTAATCCTCAAAGAAAATTATTTCCAGTTAATGGGAAGCTCCACCTACAAACTCACGGTACCGTGATGGGCACAAGGACAGCGGCTTTGCTTTGCCAACATTTTCATAGCACATATTGAAACACAAAGTCTAAGTATAATCGTCTTTAGACCAACTGTTTGGAAACGCTACATGGATGACATTTTTTTGCTGTGGGACAGTAAACCAGACATCGTAGCTTTCTTCGAACAAGCAAACTTACATTACCCTACCATTAAATCCACCACCGACATTCACTGAGACAATGCTTTTAGACGCAGTTGTCTACAAAGGCACAAGATTCAACGAAAAAGCTATGCTTGATGTAAAGACACATTTTAAACAAACAAAGAAGAAGCCTTAAGCCTTAAACAACGTTTGAGGAAAGTATTTTAAATTTCCAAGAAAAACCCTTGATGGACAGAGGCTACCAACACAGTTTGACAGAAAAATTGCTATCAGAAATAAATAAAACTCACAGAAAATGGAAATCTTCGCTGCTGAGACAAAACACTACTTTGCCAATTTTTAAAGAACCACCTATTACTTCCTACAAGAAAGGAAAATCATTGCAAAGAGCTACCTGCCCCACGAGTAGAGGTTTCTCTCTTGCATGGCTTTTAACGTTTACGAAGTCATTCGCGTGGCTTGTCTGTCAAGCCACTCGAACGACTTCGTAAACGCTAAAAAGCCTCTGTTCATTACTTTTTATAGTGCCTGTACCAACAGAGAAACCAAGTTCGCATTTGCAATGAAAAGCTTTGGTGATTTTATCGTTACTGTATAATATGAAGTTTAAGGTCAATCAAATGATGCATTTTTACAATTTTTACACGTTTTATAGAATTCAAAGTCCTGAAGTGAGTGAAATACATAGCAAATATTAATAAGTAACATGCATTTGTACTTATTAACTGAGATTTACCGACAAATATAGAAACTTTTAGCCGACTACTGACAAAATAACTGTATTTTAACCGACACCCGACAAGAGGACCCCCCCCCCCCCCCCCCACCCCCCCGTCATTCCATATCTCTTTTTTTCTAATACGGAAAAAGATATTTTTTGTTGGAGGTCTGGTTCTTGTCGGGGGGGGTGTTTGTTAGTGTTTATTTTTTTGTGTTGCTTTGTGTTGTGTTTGTTGTGGTGGCTGTTGGGCGGGGGGTTTGTTTGTGAGGAGAAGAGTTTTTCTCTTTTTTCATAAATTAAAAAAACTTCTAATTATTATTTATAATATTGTTCCCCCCCCCCCCCCCCATTCAGACCCTCATGTAAATCCATGTTCTCTCTAGTAGAAGACTGGAAATGTTATGTTGGCTGGCATGCTTGTTTCAGGGCGGTGTATTCTGATGCTGACATTTATTTGATGGACGATCCTTTGAGTGCTGTAGATGCAAATGTTGGACGGCACCTGTTTGAGAAGTAAGAACGTTCTGCCTGAATATTTCAAAAATATAGCAAATACTTTCAAATCTAGTCAGTAATACAGTTGCTTTTAAGGTTATGAAAGGCATTAGGTACAGTAACGCTTGCTCTTAACTGATAATTATTTCAGTAATTTAGATTGCGCTTAAGAGAGAACTTTGCATTTTTGAGACTCGTTAAACATTGTGAAGAGATCAATCTCTTTAAGCCAAAGTTATGTTTTACCTGCAAGAAAAAAAAAATTTGTGTTATTTTAAAAGGTGCATCTGTGGGTATTTGGCAAGCAAACCACGCATCTTAGTTACCCATCAGTTGCAGCATATTGGTAAAGCAGATGAAATACTTGTACTTGATCAGGTAAGCAGACTTCTTTACTGCTGAAACAGATGAGCTGTAGCATTACATAGTCAACTTAATTCGCAGTTTTGAAGATGCACGACTGTGGCTGACGGTAATGTAAGGTCAGTAATCATTTAATTTCAAGTGCACAAAGATATTCATCGACCTAAATATGACAAGAAAATCTTTCAAACCAGTTAAATCACGTTAAAATAGCACATTACCTTATTTTAATGAGATTCGTCTGCATTTTATTCATGAGTTAAAGAATGAAGGCTATTTTGCCATTGGCGTTAAAGTATTCCGCTTCAAACTAATTAGACTCTACTTCAAAAATGAGGCTTGACCGGTGCGTCCTATACTACTAGCATCTTTACGAGATGTTTTAAAGATTGCTGTAACACACTATCAATTCATATCAGTCACTGTGCTAACGGAAAGAGGAAGATTTCAAGCAAATTCTTACAGCACACTAATTTTCTTACTTTTTTGTTTACTGAACTGCATGTAGTGTATACTTGCAGTAGCCTTGACATTGTTTTCACACTACCACTAGCTTTTTTGGTGTGATTGGAGGGGTTAGACCTTCAGCCCAAAAAACTGCATTATCAGTTTTCCAGCGTTTTGTGAGAGCCACTGAATGCGTTCCTTGACTTTCTTTGCAGTTTTAAGGCGTAAATGCTGCGTTCTTCATCGTTATGTGCAGGCACCTTCTTTTGTCGTTAGCTGGATTGAATTTAATAGGAGACTGACGGACGGGGAATTAACGTCCTTGATAGGGTTAAGGTTAGGGTTATCCATGCACATGAGAGCATTCACTGGTTAACTTACTATTAAACAAATAAAGTGTTGTCCAGACGAAATACCCCTGCATTAGCTGAAAGAAATATCAGCACTATTAATAACTTATTTTTTCTTAACATTATTTCTGGGTATCTTTTTTAAGGGAAAGGTCATAAGCAAAGGGAGTTACAAGGAGTTATCAGTCTGCAAAGGAAGCACCAACATAATGGCCTGTTTAGTAGATCCGGAAACAGAAGCAGCACGTCAACAGGAGGCAAAGGATGCTGAGAGACTGAAGGTTGCTAGACAACTGAGTAGACAAGATAGTTATCAATGCCACCGTCTGAGTAAAGTAGCCGACAGCACTTATTCCATCATATCTGCCACCACAACAATGTCTGTCTATGTAAGTTTACATTATTACCTTTTACGTTTTTGTGCTTATCAAGCACTTCTTTGATACGCGCCCCTCTGGAAGAAAAAAATAAAGAGCACAAGAAACAAACAAACGAAAACAACAACGAAGATGAAGTTTGTAATCAAACGTCTCCTTATGACGAATAATGAGTATAACTGGTTTTGATGTTAAATTTAATTTAATGAATATCTTGAAATTCTATTTGTTTATTTATTTATTTATTTGTTTTTATAGTTATAGAGGAACATCACGTTTAAATACATAGCAAGTTAAACCAAAATCTAAATACAACAGTTAGCTGCGAACTGAGGGAGATAATGCTACATAGCGACACATTTATAGATACGGGCATGGCGCTGAAATGGCGTTCCACTAAGGACTTGTGCATTCTCAGTAAGGTCAATTGCTGTTTTTATGTGTCGCGGCAAATAAAAAGTAAGTAAACTATTAATTTTCAAGGCGCCTTATACTTGGTTGTTTTGTTTGGCGTGATAACTTGTCACAATGCCTTGAGTTATCGTCATGGCCTTGTTGTGCATGCTTGTATTCTGTTAGCGATAAGAAGGGGTCATTTGGCGTTTTATGTAGTTTTGTCAAGCATGCAGATTAGGCCACTGTAAGTAGTTTGTCAGGCCGAACAGAACAGTGCAAGTCAGATTTTTTATCATCCAGCCCGCAGCTATTCCAGGCGACCGCACAGTATTCAAACAAAGGCTACACCATCGTGAACATTTTGGTAGGACCTTTTAAGCGAGGTTCAGTGAGGTTACGACATATATTTCCTGATAGAGCTGATACGCATTTCCCAAGATAACGTTGGGTCCATTAGTACACCAAGATATTCAAACGCTCCACCTCTAGCTCGCGTTCGATCTAAATCTTAGTACTACTACTTTCCTTATCCTGTCCTGAAAAAAGCTTGAATAAAGAATCATTGTATGTTATTGCCTGCATAGGAAGACAATCTTCTGCCAGCAGAGCAGAAACAAGAAGGATCTGTCAGCGCTAAAACCTACCTGGCGTATTTCCGCTCTTTTCCTAATATTGGAACGGCTCTTATTATCATCTTCTTATTTGCATTTTGTCAGGTAGGTACAAAAAGCTATCCTCCATGCCAGTTCCAGTCTATGCTTATTGTTTTTGAAAAGCTTAATATAACCTAGGTGGATCCTCGGAGACCCAGGTGAGGCTACTCAGGGAAGGATATTCACGGGGAAAATCATTGCAAAGATTACACGAAAAAAGTGCCCTGTGCACCTCTTCCGACATACCGAACCAGTTCCAGAGCATTTGAATTCTCTGTTTCTTATAGGCCAGAACATTTTAAAGTACTTCTGGAACTGGTTTGATAACGCGTACGGGGGCGTTTTCAATACATACAGTGGGTTGGCCCGAGCTTGTTTTGTTCGACTAACTGGGTTTCCGAGGATGTCCCTAAGGGATCATATATAGCTTGGTTTCTTCTCTAAACTTGTTATGACGAATTTGGCAAGGAGTGAAAGGGAACAACTCTTCACACGTGTGTTGCCTATTACTTATTTTGTCTTAAAAATATCTTCTTAAATTAATAAATACCCTAATTGCATTGTTTTCTTTCATATTAGATAGTAGCGATGATTGCGGATTGGTGGCTATCCTACTGGTAAGATATTTATGTTATTAAAGGGACCAAGTTCCTGAAGGTGGGAATCCATTTTGTAAAGTGCTACTTGTGCTACTGTTGCACAGTATAGTCTACATGGCTGTACTGATATCGATAGGTTTGAAGATAACAGAGTCTCATTTATAACATGTTTATTTTTAGGTCCAATGCGGAGGAATCATACTACATAGCAACAACTGGGAACTCCACTTCAAGTGTTGTTTCTGAACCCAACAGAGGCGTGTTTCTTGGGATTTATGGCAGCATGGTACTCGGGCTGTTATTCCTGTGCCTATTCTGCATTGAGCTGTTCTATGCGATGACTATAGTTGCTTCAAAAACCCTTCATAGTAACATGCTTAGTAGTCTCATGACGGCTTCCATGTATTTTTTCGATAACAATTCTATAGGTGAGTTTGACGACTTCTGCTTTTTTCTGTGAATGGTGTATACGAGATAAATAATAAGAATTACTACAAGATATAAAATGAAACGAAAAATTGATCCTCGCAGTAAAGAATGCAGTTGCCAAAAGAAGCTTTAAACAAGTACAGAACTCCGTGACGTCCACTTTACTCTAACCACCTGACCCTGACCTATTGTAATGTGTGTCGGGATATGCAAAGATTACTAAGGGTTGAACCAAGGTATCGTTGATCAAGATTGTGCAATGGAACCAGTGTTCTTGCCCCTGTTATCCGCCTTAATCCGTACCTAAAATGCGAAAATTTTGGACGCTACACCTATGAAGGCCCTAACCTTGCGTAATTGTTGGCTTGCGTGTCCCTGTGAAAGAAATGAATTCAAATTGCTTAAATAGCATAAATAACGTGAAATGCGTATAATTCAGTGAAAAAATTTCAAGCTCGTTTTTTGCAACTTCAAACTTGATTTTTATAAATCATTACTATCAATATAATCTTAATTAGGATCATTTCATCATTTTATCTCTAGCGCTGTTAAAGAGCTTATCTTGTTTGACCTGCACCTTGTTGACTTCAAATTTAACGCAACCTCGGCTGTGGAGCATTTTTTCAGCTGTATTACATCCGCTTGTCTTTTATTTCTGTTTGTTTTTTTATTATTTTTTTTTTTTCGTTTTAGGACGAATTCTGAACAGATTTTCCAAGGACATCGGCATGATAGATGATATGATGCCCATGATACTTTGTGATGTTTTACAGGTATCTCAGCTCACTTCAAACATCCGAGATGTTCAAAAGAGGTTGTGGATATTGAGCAACACTGATGTTTTAGTTGGTTATCTAGAAATAATTAACCCGCTTTAAAATAGTCTTGATAAGATTTCAATGCCGTCGTTAGTCATCGAAAGCGAAGGAGATGTTGATATGGTGTACTCAGACTAGGATCTGAGCCAAACTAGACCATCCTTTTAGTAGCCTAGCTGCGAGCAGGCTCAAGTGCCAAAATTTTCTCCCAACTCGCACAAGTGAGCCTGCTGGCATTTGATTTGAACTCTTCTTTACTTTTCTCGAACTGGGCTGGTGGGTCAGAGTTAGGACGATTGGATGTCTCATCTTGAGGTCGTGAGTAGGCTCCAAAGTAGTATAGGGCGCACCGGTTACTCCGGTTTTTTGAACAGGAATCTCATTAGCGTGAGCAGGAATACATTAATGCCGATGACGTCATAGGCTATTGTCTTGATCTCATGAATAAAATGCGCAGGAATCTCATAAAGATA
>CALNXI010001626.1:68508-79445 GCA_942486025.1 Porites evermanni | reverse complement strand
AAAAAGGGAAAATAAATCAATTGCGGAAGAATAAGAGGGGTGTGGGGTAAGTAAAACATTGTATTTCGTGCTAAAAAGAGCTAGTTTGTCTTTGCCCTCATTAATATGCACGATTTGCCCGCCAAAAGTCAGTGAACCGGAACCAGGACAATCACAGCAGCAGGAAATAGGACTTGCATAATTACGTTACGTCTCAGTGATTTTAGGTCACAGACAAGTTTGACTTTACTCCTCAGAAACTATGAATTAACCAGTGAAAACGTTTATTTTCTAACTAACCAATGGAAAACGAAGACGTTTATCGACCTTAAAATAACCAGAAAACCTAAACCAACTAAAAATAGCATATGACCTTATCTTTATGAGATTCCTGCGCATTTTATTCATGAGATCAAGACAATAGCCTATGATTTCATCGGCGTTAATGTATTCCTGCTCACGCTAATGAGATTCCTGCTCAAAAAACCGGAGTAACCGGTGCGCCCTATACTACTCTCCAAACCCTTTGTTTAATCGGTAGCAAAATAGAAACAACCTTACCTTTATCACCACAGTTACATACCATTTCTTATCAAGTTACGATGTCTAATGAGCAAAACTAATATTTACGACATAGAGACAACTATGTACAAGTGATTGCTTGTTTTCTTGCAGACTGGATTTGTTTGCCTGGGTATTTTAGGATTGGTCGCAGTCAACAACCCCGTGACATTCGTAATGGTGGTACCAGTGATCATAGCTTTTGTTTTTTTGCGGAATTATTACATGAAGTCATCTCGAGAAGTTAAGCGTATTGAAGGAATAAGTAAGTAGATGTCGTCTTTGGTTCTTATTTGTACTGTAATAGAACTGATGTGCATAAGGACTCTGAAAGGTTATAATGGCAGCTTGCGTTGGACTGAAGAAATCTTTTGACTTGTTGACAAGAGGTAAATGCAATTGCATTTACCGTGCTGGGCTAACGTTACGTCTGGCCCTTTTTATACTTCACAGTAATAAACATTGTCTTAGTGTGATATTGACCTCATAGCCCTGTGGCTTAGAAAAAGAAAAAAAGCGGTAGGTTTTTTGCTTGTTTGTTGTGAGTATGACAGTCTCTAGCTATTTATCTCCTCTTTCAGGATGTTATTTCTGTGTGGTATTTTCTTTTTATGTTAATAGGTAAAGAATGTAATTTATTGTTTCTAATTAATTGTATCTCCTGCTTTCAGGTCGCAGTCCGCTTTTTGGCCATTTTTCAACTACCCTACTTGGCCTTGACACTATACGTGCTTATGGAGCGGAGGAAACATTTACAGAGCAAGTAAACAGTTATCAGGATGCCCATTCAAGGGCGTGGTACACTTACATGGCCGCACAGACCTGGCTTAATGTCCGACTTGAAATGCTTACTGTGCTGTTTCTCGCTTTTGTCGCCTTTGTGTCAACAGCTATGAAAGGAAGTAAGAAGCAACATACTCCTACATTTGTATGGAAAATCTTTTTTTTGAAGGTCGTAATCGAGTTTTTATTCTTACTTGAGGTGAGGTGGGGGCGGGGTAGCTACCATGTTTTTAGGGAACGTTACCCCGAACACTTAAGGCTATTTTGTTAAAAATTTTTGTTCAAAGAAGGTTAAGTTTTTAAAAATATCAACTTAGCTGTCTGTTGAAAATTTTAGTTAGGTGCATATGATGCACCTCTGCTGTTTTAAGACGTGCATCACTCTTTTTTGTAGATTTCTTTGCCGTCCCCGCACAACTACGACGTGAAATGACCAAATTTTAAGTGAACTTGAGAGCGGGAACGGCATAACCTGAGATCAGGCCCAATTTGAGCGGTTCTCATACATTCTCTCTAACGGCTACCGCTGAAATTGGGCCTGATACAAACTATCACAAGTTTGTGCTCATTACGGCCAAATTTTGGCCGTAACGCTGATTGGCTGTGAGAACAATGCCACAAGATCTGATTGGCTGTCGGAAACGCCGGAAGTTGAAAGCGCTTATTCCTCGCGTGGTTGTTTTCGTGAATGATCCGTCGTCGGTGGAGAGAAGGATCGATTTTGCTGTCTTTTTTATTGTTTTATGGTCTTATGGTAGGAAAATATGCCTTAATATGTGCCATGGAAATTCAGAAATTCATGTGGTTGTTCATATCTTCTCATGATTTGCTTTATTTACGGAAAGTGAGTGTATCGCGGAGTTGAATCCCTCTGCAAGTTGATGACCGCTAACAAGGTGCATTTTGATTTACCACCAAACGGGTGCAAATCAAAATACTGTCCATCTTAAAACTGGTTTCATTTGAAAGTTTAGCCGGGAATGACTTCTCTGAACGGGGTATGGAAGCGAAGGCTTAATGCGAAAGAAACCTCAATCGCCAACTGTGAAGTATTAGACGAAAAATATTGCATCGCTGTTCAAGGAATTTTCAGTGTTCACAGACTGGTTGTTTGACTACGCTTTTTGTTAAAAATAAACCAAGAAAACTGGTGTCCTCGCTCGTTGGCTGTTTGCTTTTGTTTTTAAAGATTTATGTACTAAAAATGGGGGGAAATTGCCGAGGAAAATATCAAGACAACGGAAAAATAGAGATTTCAGTATTTTAAATTCCAGAGCGCCTAGCCAAAATAATAAAACTAGTAGAACATCGTGTCGCCGTCTTTTCGAAAACTTTTTACCTTCTACGCCAGCAGAAGTAACCTTCGAGATCTCCCTTAATCTCGCAAGAAGTTAAATGTAATTGTGCTGACTGTTTTATTTTTAGCTGAAAAAATTAAAAGATAAAAGCTATTTTCTAAGTCAGCCGGTCTGCATTTTTCCCACGCGTGAAAAATTTGCATACTAGAAAAACAAGCAACGGAAGTAATTCTGATTGGCTGATTCGGCAAATGTCAATCAATCAAAAAAGTGAACGGCAGACATTCCTTTAAAAGTTTGTATCAGGCTCTCTTTTCGTTTCGTCTTGCCCGCCGGAATGTAATTTTCAAACCGAAACGAAAATAGAGCCTGATCTCAGGTTAGAACGGCAAGGCGAAGAATTTTACCATATCTGTCAACCTGGTCCCCAGGGCTTTTCCCTCCACCCTGGGGACGAGGTTGCATATTTGTCTGAACTCGGGCGCGGTCCCCTATCTTCAGGTCCAACCTAAATTGCCTTCTTTCATGTAAAAGGGTGACTTGGGATAATCGCCAAATAGTTTGAACGAATGCGAGGTCTATTTTTCAGCGACGTTTTCATAGACGTTGCCGTTGTCGGATGGTAAGGTCCGAAATCACTCGAAGGCTAGGGTACTGTAAACTGGTCTGTTGTAGAGAGGAAGATGTTTGGATATTCGGGGCGGGGTGGGGTGGATGGGGGGTGGAGGGGGTAGTTGCGGTGTCAACGGCATCGATAAAATAAAAAAAAACCCATTTCGTCGGAATTCGTTAGACTTTTCTTGACACACTGAATTCTGTAAAGCTGCTCGTACTACGTGGAAATTATCTTTCCAAGACATCAACACGACACCGAAAGAACCTAAAACAGAGCGGGGTCGAAGCCGTAGACAGCTGTGATCCTGTGAGTGGTGAAGTTAAATGTCAGGGCCCAGTTGCTCGAAGCATGGTTAGCGTTAACCAGCGTTAAATTCCTTGACAACTTATCGGTTTTGATACTGCTTAACCACTGGTTAAAGCTAACCATGCTTTGAACAACTCAGCACAGGGCTCTAAAACCGGGTGAGCGGGTAATTTTCAGCAGAGCTTCTCTGTTTGTTGCGCCGTACTGATGAGGCACAAGAATGGCGAAACAACTGTCTATGGCTCAAACCCCGCTCTGTTTTGGATTCTTTCGGTGTTGTAATGATGTCTTGCAAAGTTAATTTCTACGTAGTACGATCAGCTTTGCAGATTTAATGTGTCTACTTTGTATATTTTTGCTGATTAGGTCTTCTATAAATCCCACGTTGTGCAGCATGTACGTGTGCGGTCCTTTGCAGTTTGCATGACTTTTGTTTGGTTTGTTTCCTTCTTCAGCTGTTGATCTGAGCGCTGGAGTAGTTGGACTCACTTTGTCATATTGTGTTATGCTAACTAGTGTATTCCAGCCATTTATTGAGGAGAGTGCTGAGTTAGAAAATTTGGTGAGTTGAGTTCCTTACGCCTCAGCGTAGTGATGATGGCAACCGGGTTTATCTGCGCTGAGAGAGGTTGACGTAATGTCAGAGGCTGTTCCTCACTGGGGCGTCAAGGCATCATAAAAACTGATCCATGATCAAGCTTTGTTAAGACTACTATTCTAATATATTACGGCTTGTAGGGCTTGTAAGTTTTTAGCTTTGGTTTGATGAGGTTCAATAGAGAGGAGGAGTCGTAACGTCACGTTGCCATGGTAGCAAAATTTCTGGATGACAACAAATCAAAGCGTCACTTAAAAAGTGGATTCGCACTGTTTCAAACTTCATCAATCTTATTTAATTTCATTTAATTTGTCAAATGTTGGCGAAATTTTCTGGGTTGAATCCGAAAGGGCCGTATCTAAGTTAAGAAAAAGAAAAACAAAATTTTTGTGTTGTGCTCACGTAATCGATTAAGCGGGCGAGTGGAATTAGGAAGTTTCATGTAGTAGTCGTGCAACAACGGCTAAGAAATGTACAAAGAAGTGTGATGCACGTGCAAAGTTGTTCTTTTGCCAATCTAAAATTAAGTTATGCACCCTACAAACAAAAAATTTCTTTACTGCAAATTTAAATGAACAAAGGCTTCTAAACACATTATTTATCTTTATTTATAATCTATATTTTTATATTATCGATGTGTATGTAGATGACATCCGTAGAACGTATCGTGGAATACTGTCACTTAGAATCTGAGGCTCCAGCAGAAACTAACACCAAACCTCCTGTTGATTGGCCGAGCCGTGGACAGATTGAGTTTGACAGCATGTCATTCACTTATCACAAAGGATTACCTGATGTTCTTCATCATATCACCTGCACTATCAAGGCAACGGAAAAGGTGTGTAGCCAAACTATATTTACCCTGTGGTACTAAAAATTATTTACAGCAATTTTAATTGCTGTAAATAATTTTTGCAATCAGCGAAGACGGGGTTTTCTCGCTGGAAATCGATATGTACGATCGGTTAGAGAGTTGCATACAATATTTTTTCATGTGGACGCACGTGCAATCGAGATACAGATGAAACAACATGGAAATGTAATCGTATCCTCATGTGCCCTTCAAAGCTCTGACTGACTGACACCTGTATTTTACTTCGTCGTTATTCAATTTCAGCCCTCTAATCGGTATAATAATCTCGACCGTGGATTAAGTTTTTAGCAGCAAAAGTTTTATGAAAACGTTTTTCTTTTTCAGATCTTGAAAATGCGCGCAAATCGCACAATGCCTTTTGGTTTCTTGGCTTGTTTATAAAGCGGAGGCAATGATGCAGTCTTCTTAAAATAATCAACAATGAAAGCTATTAAAAGATTATCTAAAGAACGATAAGAGCGGGGCTTTATTGTAAGCGCGCAGAGCAGCTGTATTCTTGCTTTAGCCATTGATATGAGCGAAGTTACTTCGCCTAAGTCATCCTACCTTGACTTAATAGCTAACACTTAACAGACATCAACAGACATTATCATTATGCCGCAGTTTGAACTTTTGTATGCTATATCCAGTTAAAATAGCATGACGGGGCGTTTGAGCGTAGCCCGTTGACTATAGTGAAAACTTAGCATAAAAATATATACAAAAATTAGCACCATCAATAATACTCCTTTTTTTGAATAAAAAAAAAAATTCTCTCAAGCATATCACTTATTCGGCTATAAAAATTCATCGACGATTACTTCATAACTTTAAAAGTCCAAAAGATGTTTAAGGAGGAGAGGTAATAAATTTGAATGCGATATTCATTGTTTATGTTGCAACTTTAAACGTCCGAGCGATGTTTAGTGTTCCCGAAAGTACAGCCTTCTACATGTTATGAAGAACTCCCTTACTCTTACTTCCGACCAACTTCTTCAGCTTGACTTCTAAGTCTTGGTACCACCCCCTTAGTACGTCCATTATGATATTATATTGTTTCACTTCATATCCTTGGTCCTTCTGCTTCAATTCCCAACGGAGCGGTCCGTATTTCGTGGTTTTCTCCTCCTCCTTTTTCTCCCAGTTTGTAACCCATGGGCAGCTCATCTCCAGCGAGATGACTCGTGGTTGATAATGCGAGCATCTACTCTGTTGGATCTAACTTCTTGGTGCGCTGAGGGACATCCCAGAATGCTTGCGCATTGTTCGCCTCGAACACTGGCTTCGGTTTCAGTGGCGAGTACCAAGGTAGCACTGAGTTTACAAGGCCTAGGTCTTGCAGAACCTCGAAGAAAAGTATCTTCAAGGCTACGTTATGTCGGGTAACGTACTTGTTCTGTGCAAGGGCAGTACAACCAGCCAGGATATGGGCGACACTTTCGGGGCCTTATTACATAGCCTTCACATCACCTCACCCGTCGTATCCGTGTGCGTTTTCTGGCAGGCATGCAGCCTCGTAGGTAATAACTATAATTATTATTATTGATATTCTCATCATTATTATTAGCGTCACCAGATCACAATATATTGTTAGGTGACATAATTTCGTGGCGTTTTAGATTGGTGTGGTTGGTCGCACTGGTGCTGGAAAGTCATCCCTTCTTTCCACATTGTTCCGTTTAGCAGAACCTCGAGGGAGAATCGAAATTGATGGTGTTGACATCAAAGACCTGGGACTGAAAGATTTGAGAAGCAAATTATCCATCATTCCACAAGTACGAAAAACGTTATGATACTTTGATAAAGTAAAGGGGTCTTTCTTAGAAAGCACAAGACGTTTGCATGATAACCTAAATCCAGAAAAGTAATCAGAACTATTTTACAACAGGCGGCTTTTTACGTAAACTTAATGTCATGTAGTGGCCTTCAAAAAGTTAACCTGAAAGCCACTTGCTTCTTTTGTGTAGTTTAGTGCAAAGCTAATAAGTACTGATCTTACAGCAGGTTTAAACTTTAAGACTTTGTACAAACGCAGTCGAAGACACCTTACTTTTCGACTCAAACGAGAGTATTGATCACAATAACAAAGAGTATCTACTATACACGGCGCTCGGTATGTTTGTAACTGGGCCATCGTGCAGTTACCGTAAAAGGATATAATGAACAAGAGTTTAGTCCCGATTTAACATCTCATTTCGTTTTGTTAACCTCTAAATTTACAGCAAACTCTTTTTAGCCATTTTGGACTTATCTAATATCAGTTAGAATGTAGACTGTGTCATATAAAATGCAATCTTCAAGCTTGATGTTTAGTGGTTAAAAATCATTGATGATGGTATGACTGGTATCCATGGTTTTGGTGAGGACACAAGTATCACCCAGAACGGTCACACAGGTCGATTTAGATCGATGATTTCGAAACATTCGTAAATGTAATAGCATTTCATTTTCCCAGAAGTTTGATAACTCGCTTGGATCGGGATTCTTTCTGTATCATTTCACGCTTGTCAAGGGACACTGTTATTCCTCCATTGCTTGGAGAAAATGTCTATTTACCAATGAGGTCACCAATGAATACCTATATTTCTAACATACGTTGTGTCACTCTAGGATCCTGTATTGTTTAGTGGTCCTATGAGAAGAAATCTGGATCCTTTTGGATCACACAACGATGCTGAGCTGTGGAATGTACTTGAAGAGGTAATAGAAAAACTTTGCCCTTTTGGCTAAGAAAACATTTTAATGAGATTAATTTGTTGTTTGCAGGTGCAACTGAAACAGGCTGTCGAGGAGTTGCCTAAAAAGCTAGATGAGGAGCTTGCTGAATCCGGATCAAATTTCAGTGTTGGACAGCGCCAGCTTGTTTGCCTAGCACGCGCAATCTTACGACACAGTCGTATTTTGGTGATTGATGAGGCCACTGCTAACGTTGACCAAAGGTTAGGGCTGTAATTCAGTTCTTTTTTTAAAATGTCTCTTTGTCTTACACTATTGTTAACTTGTACTCCAGAAGCTCAAAGACTCATTTTACTCTGCGTTTACTTTTGCGTTTGTATCCTTAGATTCCCTTTAGAAATTAAAATCATTAGTCCAACTTTTGGAAAATTCACGTTACTACTTGGTGCCAGTTAAATTGTTTTACCGTTTAAAAGTGATAGTTGTCAGCGACCTACTGGGAAGAAGATGAAAAGATGAAAAGAAAGGATTTAAATGAGTTCTTCTGTTCGACACTATCGTCTGATGAAGACCTGCAGTACGCGGTCGAAACGTCGCGATCAATATCTAGGTGGCAATTGTGAGACAGACGATTAATCAGTGATTATCCACGATGAACAATATCTTTCATGACAATACTTTTGTTCTTCGTTAATAGGACAGACACTTTAATCCAGGCCACTATTCGTGAAAAGTTCAAGAACTGTACTGTGCTGACGATAGCTCACCGTCTTCACACCATCATGGATTCAGACAGAGTCATGGTCAGGTTTCACCTCATTTTATGATAGTAGCTTTGCTTTTCGTTCTTGTGACCTTGTTATAGAGGTTAGGTCAAACGTCTCCTTTTTATTAAGTTCAGCAAATAGTTTGCTGAAAAGATGATACCGAAAAATTAGGTGTGTCAGTAAACAGTGGATTTGTATCTATCTTTTGGAAGCGAGGAAGTAAATTCGGAATTTCTTTCCTTCTTACCAGGTATTAGATGCCGGTCGTCTTAAAGAGTTTGACGCACCTTATATATTACTTGGAAATTCTCGCAGTATTTTTTCTCAGCTCGTGGAACAAACTGGGACTGGTGAGGCGAAGAGATTGTACGAGATCGCTCGCGATAAATACCACGAGCAGCATTCTACAATATGGGAAACACCGCAGGCTGGAGTTGAAAATGACGCCAATAAGATTCAGAACCAACTAAATGTTGATCAAAGTGATGTTGAAATCAATGTGTAAGCCAAGCCAGATGCTCAGTCTGGCCAAAAAAGCCAAGATAACATTCTCTTATGAACATAGTGACAAAGATCCTACAAATAATCTTCGTCTTAACTCTACCAAAGAGCTTGAAGATTGGATTTTCAGTATATAATATGCCCAAAATGTTAAACTATATGATATTTTAGGCTAGTTTTAGAAGAGTTTAGTTTGCGGTCTTAAGCGGTTGAGAATCACTGATGATCTGTAATGATTTAATGGAAGACATATGAGAAGACTGAACGTTTTATGAAGGCCGGGGCCAATCATAAACTGGCTGAAGCACGGCAGGGAAGATTTTCTTTACATACAGTTTTTATAACTCGTGCCAAAGTTATGTGAAGTGCATTTTATTTGACCTGCTTCTGTTTAGTGTGGAAATGAGTAAAATCCAACTGATCCTAGTAATGCTTATGCATTGTACTTTATTTATATATTGCAACGTAGTCAAAGAACATCTTTAGGCGGGCGTTTTTAAGGCCTGGCTCCCATCTTCTTTTGTATAGCGATGTATCCTGTAATTGTTATGTTGACTAAAACTGGCAACTGTCGGTAAGTCAATTCAGTTCCTGGTTTTTTAAAACTTGCCAAACGAAAGAAATGTCCTTTCAATCCTTTTGTCATAACCCGAAACGTCCAATTCCTCTCGTATCATATTATTGTAACTGTTCCACTAACTCAAGGGTTTAGATTCTAGCTGGAACGCGTTTGCATAAGAAGATTTGGTTATTACCTCGTTCAGCGCTACAAAAGTTAGCGTGTGGGGTATTCCAATAAAATGCCTGTGCGAGTTTGCGCCACCCAAAGGGGTCGAGATTTTGGCACCCTTAATGTCTCCCAAACTAGGACGCAGGTTCCAAATAGTGAAAGATCAACAAAAAGTAGCCAACTTCTTGGCTGACCACCTCTCTACATCGGAAAATGAAATGGGTGGGACTGGGGTTGGCACCTTAACAGAGGAGGACCTAGCTAACCCCTCCAATCTTAAAAGAAAGCTGTGGTAAATGGTTCGAAGTTCTCCTTCCAACGGATCGGTTGCAGTCTGGGTAAGTCAGCCCTATATAGAGAAACTAAATATCAAAAAAGCGTCTGGTCACAATCATGTCACTCCGAAAATGTTGAGACTGGGATCAAACGGTATTGAAGACTCAATCACAAAGCTATACAAAGCTTATGAGAGTATATAATCAGGTAAATGGCCTAAAGCACGGAAAAAAAGCTTATGGAAGGGAGGATCGACCAAAATATGGAAAATGGCTGCTGACTCCAAAGAGTATGTAGGAATACTATCGACTGACATGACAAAACCCTTCGAATCTCTTCTTCCAGCACTCATGATAAATAATTCAAGGCTAATGGCTTCTTAGAGGAAGCGCTTTGCCTTATAAGGTCATACTTCGCTAATCGACAAAATAGGGTGAAGTTATATTCTGTGCTGATACTGTTAGAGGCTGCCCACAAGGATCATCATTTGGACCACTCATGTGGAACATTTTCCAAAATGACTTAACAATAACAATAACAATAACATTTATTATTTGTATTGCGCCTTTTCTATAAAATATTCAAAAGTGCATCACAAAGTAATTAATGACTAAAATTTTACAAATCTTTCTATAAAAATCATAAAAAATATTTACATTAAATGAGTAAAAGATAATTACAAATAAAGATATAGATATACTAAGATAACTGAAATGATTCCTTAAATAAAAATGTCTTAATTAAAGTCGTAACAGATTCTAAGTTCGTTGCTTCGCGCGCGGACCTTGGCAGCTTATTCCACAGGAAAGGAGCAGCTACCTGGAAAGCTCTGTCGCCCAATGTTTTCTTGGTTTTCACACTTGGTCTTTCCAACAAACGACCATTGTCGTTGCGCCTCAAATGGTAGGACGAAGGCTGTTGAATACTAATTAAATCTGAAAGGTACTTAGGTGATAGGCCATGCAAAATTTTAATAATGTATCCTGGAGCGCA